>MU691577.1:21885-43565 GCA_026770625.1 Nicotiana glauca
TAGCAGTTGTTAGGTTGACTCTCTGTGGATTCGACCCTGGGCATAATACTCGGGTTTTATTTGCAACGTCTGCAGAATCCTATTTATAGGATATACTTGGGCGTGATCAACTCGTGAAACCTAAGTGAACCTAGTGCTATTATACCAAGCTGTCACAATCCAAAATCCACTATAGCCATGATAGAGAGATCAATGCATTAAAAAAATTATAGATACGTACAATTTAATTGCAATATAAAGTAATAGTGTGTCAATGTAAAGCCAACCATAAACAAATTTAAGAACACCCCAAAACCCGGTGTCACAAGTGAAGAGGGCTTGACATCGACACTTACTAGTGGTCCAATAAATCAAGTATAGTACAAAGTAAACAAGTATGAAGCACGGTAATTAAACAGCGAAAGCAAATATAGGTACATGATACGATCCTCATCTGAACAGTAAGCATAAGTCCTCACATATCGGTTACCTCCTCAAATGGAGTATATAATATAGACCCCACGAGATAGGTCGTCACTGTCACACCTCCTTTTTACCACCCGAAAAGGGGATATAAGAGAATTTTTCTAATTTAAGTGATATTAATCGAAATGTAATTATTTTATTTATTTATTCAGATTCGCCACTTGGAATAATTTATTTTTGGCATTCCAAGTCATCGGTTATTTTTAAATCCCAAATCGAGAAAATTTTTGACTTTATTTAAAAGTCTGCAAACCAGAAAATCTTGTTAAGGAATTCTGTTAACCCGGGAGAAGGTGTTAGGCACTCCCGGGTTCCGTGGTTCTAGCGTGGTCGCTTAGCGATTTATACTTGACTTAAGTTGTCTAATTAATTATTTTTAGAACCTATGTGCATTTACCTATTTACTGCTTTTAATCACTCGAACATTCGTGATTATGGAACTATCTTGAAAACGAGTCACGCGTACGTCTACTCATTTGGTTGGGCGCGTCAATAATCATGTCACATGTACGTGTCCATAACTAATAACGCTTTATTAATATTAAGAAATTTTGGTTGAAATTGCGCGAACGCATACCTCGATTTATTTTTAAAATCATAATTATGTCACGCGAACGTGTATACAATCATGATAACTTGATTAATTAAGAGCAGGTCAAAAGCATTCTACAAATTCATAAATCAAATTAATTCCCTAAGTTTTTGAGATTTTCTTGTGAAGTCGTGATTTATGGAGATTAGGGGGGAAGAAATGAAGTCAATTGATTATGAAAGGTAGATTAGCTCCCCTCTCCGTTCTGTAGTACTTTTTTCATGATATTTTATTTTATTTTATTTTCAATTTAGTCTCACTGATACTCATCAATTAACTTCTGCCCCTTGAAACCCCTAACATTAGCTTCCTCAGTAGAGCTAGTGTAACTATAAGTCACATATACTCATTGCAATCTACATTAACCAACTGTTCAGCTTTGGTTTCAAGCTTCATTCTCCCATCTTAGCCAATCACATGGTAACTAAGCACAAAATCAAGCTATGATATATTTGGAGTTTCCCCTATTTCATCTAATCATGAAGCTGATAAGCTCAAATAACGCTAGCAGTCTAGCTTAATCTTTACTTTTTTTTTAGATCCACTGTTTGTTATTGAGCTGCTGGGCCTCTTTTATTATTGACGCATTTGGCCCAAGTCTTAAATCATATTCTCGTTCTTGCAACAGCCCATGAGACAAATTACAAAAATAAAAATTTTAGCAACAAGCACTGTCGCACAAACTAACCAACTTATACCAAATTTTCATTGTGGCAGAATACATAGACAGACACGTAAACTACCAAAGAAAGTTCACTTGAACACCTCAATTAAGATAATTTTTACCGAAATATTTTTACTATACTTTTAATGCACCAATTTAACACGTTCGACCTTGTACTAAGACAGTAGGATTATTTTATTAATAGTGTTATTTTATCAACAACATAAAGGTGGATGTAATCATCAACAATATTTTCCCTAAAGGTCGGATGTGTTAAACTGGTCGGACGTGTTAAACTGGTGCAGTAAAAGTATTTCGGTGCAAAATGTCTTAGTTGAAGTGTTCAAGTGAACTTTCTTTGATAGTTTAAGTATATGTGTATGTATTCTGCCTTTCCTTAACATAGCTAAAATAATATAGTAAAGATGAAATTCACATAAAAGGAAATATTAAAGCAGACAAGATAAGCACACTCATCAGGGAAACATAACTTCATGTAGCTTAAGATTCACGGCACAAAACTCCCAATCATAAATTAATCAAGTAAAAGATGAGAAATGAACCTCATTGAGTAGGTCTCTTTTCAATTATAGAAATGGCATATGAACATGAACAGGGACCTGAGCTCGACCAAAAAATCGAACAGAGACCTCAAACGCGACTCGAATCGGCCTCAACTTCAACGAATTTTGAAAACGAAAATTGGATGGAGGAATTTAAAGTGCATATGTTCAGATTATCTTTAGAAACTCAAACATAAACTAGCTTAACAACAGAATCCTCGTCTTTCTTTTTCATCCATTATTTATAAAATCTCAAGGAAACATTGGAAAAAAATTGAGGAAGAAAACTCCAGATCCAAGAAGAAATCTATTTTTTGCTCTTAAATCTAGCTTGCTGCTCACTTTTCTTTCCTCTCAAATTTTCAATGGTCCAATTCCACCAACTGATTCCGTCAGAGAATGCCAACATGAGGAGTTCGTTGCTGGAGAAACACCAATTGCTTTATTTTTGCTTTTGTATAAACCCAACTTTTCTGATTTCTCACTTTTGTCGTCCTCTCTCATTTTGCCTTTTTGTATGTTTCCCCTCTATGAGTGTGTGTGCGCGCTCGATTTGTACTCAAGGGAGAAACATGTTGTTGTCTTCTCCAAAGTATAAATTCTTAGGTGGTGATATACCTATCAAATTAATTTCTTATGAGCCTAGTTTCCAACGCATCAAACCATTTATCAGTTGGATATTTCTACAAAAAGTTATGGCCATTTTATCGGACCTATGCCATATGCGCGGTCGCGTATATAGGAGGGGTTTCTACCTTGTGTGCGGCCAGATGTGTGGCTACTTGATCAGGTTCATGGTCGTGCACGTAGGATCCCTATAAATACCTCCAAAGCTTGGGAGAGAGTGGCTAAGTCATTTCTTTGAGCTAGGGCTTGCTTTATCAAGGGGAATACGTCCTAAATTCCCTCCCATGAACTAAGATAATATTTTTGGAGTATTTTGAGTTGATTACTACGCCTAAACTCATATATTAACAAATATTAATCTTGAAGATTCATAGATTCCCATTCAAATATCCAAATTGGTCAAGAACACTACAAGTTGGGATTTTTCAAGAGTTTCACTATAAGAGGTATGTCTACCATTTCTAACTAATCTATGGTAATTATTTATGTATTAATATATGTTATGACTTATGGGATGGTGATTGGAAGCCATAAGTTCCTAACCTAGGTTGTGTTGGTGTTGCAGAGATCATAAAATAGTTTAATTAATGAGATTGATGGTTTGGGTGTGAATTGTTGAGCATGCATGTGCTAATGGAAGTTGTGGGTGACCTTGAGACGATTGTAAGGTGAATCATTGGTGTGGAAGGTAATTGTTAGGTGAATAAATTTCATTGAATGAGGTTGTAGAAAAATATGCACATTAGATATTTAAAAAGTCTGAATGACTTAAAGTATAGAAATCTTACAATTATTGGTACAATTGTGTTGCATTGTTATAGATTGAAGTTATTTAATATGTTGGACCATCGTAGTATTATTAAGAGGCAAATTTCGTGTATGTTTGCTAAACTCCTCTTGTATAATTGAACCCAACAATGTCCTTGTAAGTCCCAAATTATTTACTATAAATTGATGATGCCAAATAAGCCTTGTGTCAAAAGATATATGTGTTCAATATGTAGTACAAGTGTTTTTATTATGTTATGTTACTATTTGAGAATGTGTTTAAAGTATGGGGTTCTTATCGAAATGTTGTAACATCAAGTTGCGATTCAAATAAAAGCAATTATGCCAAATTATGTAAGAAATCTCAATGTTATTAAGACTCCTACTTGCTAACTTGTGTACTTAAGGTTTTGAATAGAAATGCTTTGTTGTTAATGATTCATGATGATGTTTGAAAGGGAAATAAGTGAGTATGAAATATGAAATATGGCCAACGTGCCAAGAATGATATTACATTTGGGGTCATTACTGCCAATGAAACTAAGAAATATGTAAAAGATGTTGAAATGAGTTGTGAATCCTTTTAATAATAAATACTTTGGGAGTATCGTTAGTCACCGAGGAAGGGTAGGTTGAAATAGCCTAACCCCGAAACTACACATGTCGGTATATGAGTGGATTGTAATTATTTCTCTCATTTGGGATGAGATTGATGTGATGAGAATATTCCCCTTATTAGGATGAAATTATTGATAGAAAAGGGTGATGTCGATCCACATAGCATTGTGGTGAGACGGCCTAGCCAGTCGGGTCGTGATCGGATGCCATGCCGTACACATGGTGGTGATTGTGCTTGAAATTGTAATTGAGATAGTGATTGAAATTGCGATAGTGATTGTAAATGTGTTTGATGTCTTTGGGTGAGACGGCCTAGCCGATTGGGCCGTGATCAAACTTAATTCTAAAATCACGGTGGTATATCGATGCTAAGATCTCCCAACCTAAAGTTGCTTCTAACTAGATGTTTAGTATTGTTTGAGGTTTCTATTGATTCTATGACTGTTCTTTCTTGTATTGCTACTTATTCTAATGAGAGGGTGTTTATTCATACATACTAGTACTATTCCATATGTACTAACGTCTCTTTTGCTGTGGGTGCTGCAGGTGGTTCCGCAGCAGGTGGCGTTGATCATTGATAGCAGCACACCCTCTTCTCAGCAGATTTGGTGAGACCCACTTCATTTGGGTCATGTATTTTTTGTCCCATGTGCATTATGTTTTGAGGTATAGCTGGGAACTTGTTGCCGGCATAATCATAGTACTTTGGATCCATAAAGGCTCCATAGACACAGTATGGGTCGTATATGGGTGTTGGGAAAGTCAGACTAGTCTTGTTGTATTTGAATTACTTATTTCACATCAACTATGAATGTCTATGTATTTTGAGACTATAAAATGAAGTAATTAATGGTAATGAAATCAGTTTTGTTCATGAATCCTCTTGAAGTAAACTAATGAAGCTTATACTCTCTTTATTTATGAGTGAGTTGGGTAGAAGGCAATCCAGCAAGCTTGCTCGGCCGGGTTATCTCAGTTGAGCGCCGATCATGCTCCCTAAGTTCGGGGCATGACAAACTTGGTATCATAATCTAAGGTTTTAAAGTGTCCTAGGATGTCTCAGAGCCATGTCTAGTAGAGTCCTTTTTATTGGTGTGTTGTTGACCACATCTTCAATTAGGAGGCTACCCGGACATTTAGGAATAAAATCTTTCTTTGATGTTATAGATCTTGCGATAGAGTTTATTGTAAGACTGTTCCTCCTATAACTCGTGCAATACTCTAATTTTCAGTATAAGACGCCTAGGAAGAAAGCAAGAACTGGACAAGGAGTTAATGCCACCCAAGGAGTGGCAAATGATTCTTTACTTGATGATGCGGGTGAGCACCCGTTAGGTGAGAAGCTACTACACTGCTTGATTCTACTACTCCTAATCCAACTGCACCAGTTCCTACACCTACTGAGGGTGCAACTATCCCTTCAACTATATTCTTGCTCTATCTCCAGCCCCAGCTTCCGGTCCTAGTGTTTTTTAGGGGGATCTTAGGGGAGCCATACAGATGTTGGCTCAGATAGTGGCTTCTCAAGCCTAGAGATATAATGTTGCACCTACTTCTTCCAATCATCCAAGGGGAATCTGCTAGTTCCAGGGTGAACAAGTTTCTTCAGTTAGATCCTCTAGTGTTCATAGGTACTAATCCCGAAGAGGACCCTCAAGATTTCATTGATGATATGCACAAGACTCTTCGAGTTATGCGTGCTGCTAAGATAGAAGCAGTGGAGTTGGCTTCCTACTGCCTGAAAAAGTTGGTATATTCTTGGTTTGAACAGTGGGAAGGGAGTCCTCCAATGAGGTGGAATGAGTTCGCCAATGCTTTCATTGATCATTTCTTGCCTGCCGATAGCGGCATGTGGCGCTGAGTTTGAGAGCTTAAGGAAAGGTAGCCTGAGTGTGTGGGAGTACCATATGAGGTTTTCGCACCTATCCAAGTATGTTGTATACATGTTGCCAACTATGGAGGCGAGAGTGTGCCGGTTTGTGCAGGGCCTTAGCCTCTTGGTTATTAATGATGCTGCTACAACTGCCTTGAATTTTGATATGAACTATGGGAAGATGGTGGAATTTTCTTAAGCTACATAGAACCATAAATTGAAGAACAAAATGGAGCGAGAGGGTAGCAGCAAGGCCCGATGCCCGAGCAACTTTGGTGTCTCTTTTAGTAGTGGTGGTGGTGGTGGTAGGTCAGCATTCAGGGAAGGGTCATCAAGGCCATCCCAGTCCTTTGCTTAGTCTTCAAACAATGCACTGCCATTAAGGCCCAGTCACCAGCAGTGGAGCCATTAGGCCTAGTCAGGGCAACAGGGGATCCTACCAGCAGGGTCGGCCTGGAGGGAGATTCCAATGGCAGCGGAGGCCCCCATGTCCTAGGTGTGGGAAGATGCACTTACGGGTCTGCTACATGGACCTACCCATATGCTATGTGTGCGGATTAAGGGGTCACATCTAAAGAGATTATCGTTCATCCCGCTAGGGTACGGCCAAGGGTATGACACAGCCGGTCAGTTTTATAGTTATCACATCCAAAGCACCTCCTCCAGCTCGAGGCACTCCAGCACCCACAGGGCGTGGTGCAGCTAGGGGTGGTGCATAGAGTTCGGGAGGACCCATCTGTTTGTATGTTATGAGTGGTCGTTAGAGTGCAGAGTCTTCTCCAGATGTTGTCACATGTGTACTGATTGTCCAATCTCGTGATGCATATGCTCTTATTGATCCCAGTTCCACTTTGTGTCACTCCTTATGTTGCTATTGAATTTGGTATAGAACTATAGCAACTTCATGAGTCGTTCTTCTTATCTACTCCGATTGGTGAGTCTATTGTGGCCGCATGAGTTTATAGGGATTGTGTTGTTACGGTGCACGGTCGGGACACCATGGCCGATCTTATTGAATTAGGGATGGTTGATTTTGATGTGATCATGGGGATGGGCTGGCTTTATTCATGTTTTGCTAAGCTTGATTATCGAACCAGAACCATTAGATGTGAATTTCCAAATGAGCTTGTTATTGAATAGAAGGGGGATGACGTGGTGCCGAAATATAGGTTTATTTATTACCTTAAGGCTAACAAGATGATCAACAAGGGGTGTACTTACCATTTAGTCTGAGTTACGGACACCAGTGTTGATGCACCCATGCTTGAGTCTGTGCCAGTTGTGAATGAATTTCCGGAGGCCTTTCCTGATGAGCTCCTTGGGATCCCACTAGAAAAGAGATTGATTTTGGGATTGATGTGATGTCAGGCATGCAGCCTATATCTATTCCACCCTACAGATTGGCACAAGCAGAATTGATAGAGCTAAAGGAGCAATTGAAGGATTTGTTAGAAAAGGGTTTCATCAGGCCGAATGTGTTGCCTTAGGGCACATCAGTCCTTTTTGTAAGGAAGAAAGATGGGTCACTAAGAATATGTATTGACTATCGGCAGCTCAACAAGGTCACAATAAAAAATAAGTACCCACTGTCGAGGATAGATGAACCTGTTTGATCAATTGCATGGTGATAACCACTTCTCCAAAATTGATTTAAGATCTGGGTATCACCAATTAAAGATCAGGGAGTAGAATATTCCGGAAACGACTTTTAGGGCCCGGTATGGGCACTTTGAATTCCTGGTAATGTCTTTTGGGCTAACCAATACCTCGACAACTTTCATGGATCTTATGAATCGAGTCTTCAAACTTTTTCTTGATTCCTTTGTGATAATGTTCATTGACGATATTCTTGTATATTTTCAAATTCAAGAGGACTATGTCGATTATCTCAAGGCAGTTTTGCAGACTCTATATCAGCACAAATTTTATGTGAATTTTTTGAAGTGCGAATTTTGGCTTGAATCTTTCACGTTCTTGGGTGATGTCGTCTACGGAGAAGGAAATAAAGTTGATCCTCAGAAGATTGCGGTTGTGAAGAATTGTCCTAGACCTACTACCCTAACAGAGATTCGTAATTTCTTAGGCTTAGCTGGATATTACAGGAAATTTATGGAGGAGTTCTCTACCATTGCCTCTCCGTTGACTAAATTGACGCAAAAGGCGGTTAAGTTCTAATGGTCAAATGCTTATGAAAGGAGCTTCCAGGAGTTAAAATCAAGATTGACTATGACACCGATACTGACCCTACCAGAGGGGACAGATGGGTTTGTGGTATATTATGATGCTTTATTAATCGGACTTGGGTGTGTAATAATGCAACGGGGCAAGGTGATAGCTTATACTTCTAGGCAACTCAAGAATCATGAAAAAAACTATCCAAAGCTTGTGGCGTGGTATTTGCATTGAAGATTTAGCGTCATTATCTGTATGGGGTCCATGTGGATATATTCACGGACCATAAGAGCCTCCAATATATTTTCAGACAAAAGGAATTGAATTTGAGGCAGAGAAGATGGCTTGAATTACTCAAGGATCATGACATTGATATTTTGTATCATCCATGGAAGGGTAATGTTGTAGCGTATGCTCTTGGCGGAAATCTATAGGCAGTTTGGCTCACTTGGAGGCATATCAAATGTCGTTGTCCAAGGAGGTTCATTAGTTGGCTAGTTTGGGAGTTTGTCTTGCGAAATCTAGTGAAAGAGGAGTGATTGTGCAAAATATGGTTGAATCATTGCTTGTTGTGGAAGTCAAGGAGAAACAATACAACAATCCATTATTGGTACAATTGAAGGAGGGTATTCATAAACACAAGACCACGGCTTTTTCTCTTAGCATGAATGATGTCACACTAAGGTACGAAGGGCGATTATGTGTTCCAAATGTAGATGGCCTCCGAGAAAGACTCATAATCGAGGCTCACATTTCTAGGTATTCCATTCACCCTGGGCTCTACAAAGATGTATAATGATCTTAAGGAAGTCTACTGGTGGAATAATATGAAGAGTAATGTAGCTGACTTTGTGGCAAGATGTCCAAATTGTCAGCCAGTGAAGGCCTAACACCAAAGGCCTGGTGGGTTGGCACAAAACCTAGAAATTCTAACGTGGAAATGGGAGATGATCAATATGGACATTGTGGTGGGAATGCCTCACACACCTCGCAAGTTCGACTCGATTTGGGTAACTGTGGACCGACTCACAAAATCAGCACACTTCTTACCTATTAAGGCTACCGACACCGCAGAATAGTATGCTCAGTTGTGCATCAAGAAAATAGTCAGGTTGCATGGCAGTCCAGTTTCTATTATCTCAAATCGAGGGGTATAGTTCACGGCTAAATTTTGGATGAAATTTCAGCAAGGTTTGGGCACCCAGGTGAATCTTAGTACAACCTTTCACCCATAGACTGACAGGAAGGCAGAGTAGACTATTCAAACGCTTGACAATTTGTTGCACGCTTGTGTTCTTGATTTTAAGGGTAGATGGGATAATTATTTACCACTCATAGAATTTGCCTACAATAATAGTTATCATGCTAGTATTCAGATGGCAACGTTCGAGGCTTTATATGGTAGGAGATTCTCCCATTTGGTGGTTTGAGATTGGGGAAGCAGAGTTGATAGGGCCAGACCTAGTGCATCAATCTACGGAGAAGGTTAATATCATTACAGAATGGTTGAAAATTGCTTAGAGTCGTTAGAAGTCCTATTCAGATGTGCGTCACAGGGATTTGGAGTTCAAATAGGATTATTGGGTATTCTTGAAGGTTTCCCCCACGAAGGGTATAATGCGGTTTGGTAAGAAAGAGAAGTTGAGTCAGAGGCATGTCGAACCGTACAGGATCATTCTGAGGATTGGTCGGTGGCTTACAAAGCTTGAACTACCTCCAGATATGTGTTTAATGCACCCGATGTTTCATGTATCCATGTTGAAGAAGGTGACTGGAGATCCGTCGCTCATTGTTCCGATAGAGACAAAGGTTAATGAGGAATTGACTTATGAGGAAATTCCAGTTGCCATTCTTTATAGACAAGCTCGTAACTTGATAAACAAAGAATTACCTTCGTAATTACTATGGCGGAACCAACAGACCTGGGAAATTGAAGAAGAGATGAATAAGAAGTATCCTAATTTATTTGAATAGCTATGTAATTGTGTCCATGATGTTAATAGCTAACTTTCTACAAATTTTGTTTCCCCATTGTACAGCTTATGTTAAGGATTCTCCTTCTTGCTAGTGTAGTATTTATGGCATTGAGTCCGGTGTTGTTTCCATTGTTTTACATCGTTGTGTTATCTTTATGTTTTTAGGACTGATTTTGGGATTCTCTGGCAGGTGGATAGGCCCAATTATAGGGGAAACTCTAGCAAAATTTTTTGAAATTTAGAGAGTCAAAATTTGGGACTATTGGTGTGTAAAATAACAGTTGGGTTACATTAGATGCTAATGGCGGATTTTGACCCTCATTCGAGGATGAATGATCCAAATCGGGGGAGGATGTGAGGCCATCAAATTTCCTATTAGTCCAAGTCCATAAGCATGCTCACAAGTTGCTTAAGTGTCGTCCAGCCTTCTAAGAGGGGACAAGGACTATAACAACTTATATGATCATGATATTGAGTGTATTAGGTGTATTGGATTTTGTTTAGGGTCTAAGGATATCCCTAGAACTAAGCCAAGTTGGGAGTTATGTTATGGGCTAAAGTTTCAAATAAATTTTCAGAAGATCCGACTTTAAATGCATGTAAATCCAAAAGTATAAAAACTTAAGTGGTGATATACCTATTAAATTAAATCCCTTTGAGTTTAGTTTCCAATGCATCAACCCGTTTGTCATTTTGATATTTCTATAGAAAGTTATGGCCATTTTACCAGACCTATGTTATATGCACACCCAAATACGCGGCCGCATATTTAGGAGGGGTTCATACCTTGTGTGCAAGGACAAAAGCGTGGTCACTTGCCCAGGTGCACGGCCTCGCACTTAGGAGCCCTATAAATACCCCCAAGGCCGGTGACAGAGAGTGGCTAAGTCATTTATTTGGGCTAGGGCTTGTTCTATCAAGGGGAATCCGTCCTATACTTCCCTTCCATGAACCAAGGTAATGTTTTTGGAGTATTTTGAGTTGATTACTACTCCCAAAATCATATATTAACAAGGATTAATATTGAAGATCCATATATTTCCATTCCCCAAATTAGTCAAGAACACTACAAGTTGGGATTTTTCAAGAGTTTCACTATAAGAGGTATGTCTATCATCTCTAACTAATCTATGGTGATTATTTATGTATGAATATGTGTTATGACTTATGGGATGGTGATTGGAAGCCTAAGTGCCTAACCTAGGTTGTTTGGTGTTATAGAGATTGTAAAATGGTTTAATTAATGAGGTTGATGGTTTGGATGTGAATTGTTGGGCATGCATGAGCTAATGGAATTTGTGGATGACCTTGAGACGATTTTAAGGTGAATCATTGGTGTGGAAGGTGGTTTTTAGGTGAAGAAATTCCATCGAATGAGGTAGTTGAAAAATATGCACATTAGATGTTAGATAAAAAGTTTGAATGACTTAAAGTATAGAAATCTTACTAGTATTAGTACAATTGTGTTGCATTGTTGTAGATTGAAGTTGTTTAGTGTGATGGACCATCGTAGTATTATTAAGGGGCGAATTTCATGTATGTTGGATAAACTACTCTTTTAGAATTGAACCCCACAATATCCTTGTAAATCCCGAATTGCTCATTATAAATTGATGATTCCAAATAAGCCTTGTGTCAAAAGATGTATGTGTTCGATATGTATTACAAATATTCTTGTTATGTTGCGTTAATATTTGAGAATACTTTCAAAGTATAGGTTGCTTATCTAAAAGTTGTAACTTCAAGTCGTGATTCGAATGAAAGCTATTATGCCAAATTGTTTAAGAAATCTCAATTTGCTGAAGACCCTTAGTTGCTTACCTTTGTACTTAAGGTTTTGAATAGAATTGATTTGTTGTCAATGATCTGTGATGATGTTTGAAAGGGAAAGAGGTGAGCATGAAATATGAAATACGACCAACGTGCCAAGAATGATATTACATTTGGGGCCACTAGTGCCAATGAAACTAAGAAACGTGTAAAAGATGTTGAAATGAGTTGTGAATCTTTTTAATGATAAATAATTTGAGAGTATCGTTAGTCACCGAGGAAGGATAGGTCGAAATAGCCTAACTCCGAACTACACATGCCGGTGTAGGGGTGTATTGTAATTATTTCCCTCATTTGGATGAGATTGATGTGATGAGAATATTACCTTTATTGGGACGGGATGATTGTTAGAAAAGGGTAATGTCGATCCACTCGGCATTGTGGTGAGACGACCTAACCGGTCGGGTCATGATCGAACGCCATGTCGCACACACGGTGGTGATTGTGCTTGAAATTGTGATTGAGATAATGATTGAAACTGTGATAGTGATTGTGAATGTGGTTGATGTCATTAGGTGAGATGTCCTAGTCGATCGGGCCGTGATGGGACTCCGTGTTAAAATCACGGTGGTATATCGGTGCTAAGATCTCCCAACCTAAAATAATGGAAATTTACTCGAAGACTTATCTTGCTTCTAACTTGATGTTTACTATTGTTTGAGGTTTCCATTAATTCTATGACTGTTCTTTCTTGTATTTTTAACTGTTCTAATGAGAGGGTGTTTTGTCATACATACTAGTACTATTCTATATGTACTAAAGTCCTTTTTTCCAAGGGCGCTACAGGTGGCTCCGTAGCAAGTGGCATTGATCATTGATAGCAGCACACCCTCTTATCAGCAGATTTGGTGAGCCCCATTTCATTCGGGGTCATGTATATTTTGTCCCACCTGTATTATGTTTTGAGGTATAGCCAAGGCCTTGTTGCCGGCATTATCATAGTACTTTGTATCCATAGAGGCTCCGTAGATACATTGTGGGTCGTATATGGGTGTTGAGAAAGTCAAACTAGTCTTGTTGTATTTGAATTACTTGTTTCACATCAACTATAATGTGTATGTATTTTGAGACTATAAAGTAGAGTAACTAATGGTAATGAAATCAGTGTTTGTCATGAATCATATTAAAGTAAATTAATGAAGCTTATCCTCTCTTTATTTATGAGAGAGTTGGGTAGAAGGCAATCCAGCAGGCTTGTTCGGCCGGGTTATTGATGTGTGGCTATAATTCATGGTTTTTGCACATTATATGATTTGCGTTTTACATGATTTAATATTAAAATACACTTTGTTTGAATGTGATAAAGACCATTTTATGTGTAAGTGCACCGAAAATGAAAGTAAAGCTAAAGGGATGCTTAAACGTCGAAAGTGCGCTCAAGAACGGTGAAAAGGAGAAGTCGGGCAAAAGCCAGCTAGACCAGGCCTTATCCAGGTGAAGCTAGCTTAAAGCTAGGCCTAGGTTGGCATTATCCAGGTGAAGCCAGCTTAAAGCCAGGCCTAGGCTAGCGTTATCCAGGTGAGGCCAGCTTAAAGCCAGGCCTTAGTTGGCGTTATCCGGGTGATGTCAGGCCTAAGGCGAGGCCTAGTCGGAGTTTTAAAGGTTTTAAGTGTTTCCTGATTTGACTAGAAATTAACCTACATGTTTAGGGCTTGTGCCAAACATATAAATAGACCCAAAAATGCCACTTTGAAGGACTTTTGCAACCGGAGGCAAGACTAGCTCGTGGAACACTACTTGGGAGTTGAAAACATTGATTTCTACATCTCTTAATCCTTACTCTGTAATTTAATTATGCAAATTACTTTAGATATTTTTACTATGAGTATGAGTAGCTAAACTCATAATCTAGGATTTTGATGTAACATGTTGAAGGATGATTTTCTCGTTATGTTAATATAGATTTCCTATAGTATTATCTCTATTTGTTAAACTATATGTTCTTTGTTGTTGATGAAGGGCCCTCAATTAGATGTTCTTATTTAGTGTGTATTACTCGGGAGAGAGTGCATATTTAGGTAGTTGTTGAACATCATCACTCCTAACGTATATGAATGATCAATACGAAAGGTTTAAAGGTGAGATTAGGGATAATGAAACCTTGGGTGCGATCTAAGTGAGTTGTATTAAAGTTAGCTAGAGTAATTCGGGAGGATATGTCTAGTATATTGTTGTAATTACTTGGGAGAGAGTTACGACAGCCATAGTACTCATGATGGATAGAGAAGACTGAGGCAAATTTATAGCAAACATAGCGGAAAGGATTCTGACAACAGGGGAAATCAGAACCATAGATCATTCCCATTCTTGCTTACAAACCATTTTTAGTTAGTTCTTAATTACTGCATTTTTATTACGTAATATTTAGTTAATAAACATCCAATTTGTTACTCAAATATCTCTCAAGATTGAATACGTGATTTTCTGTGAGTCCAATAGCTGTGATTAATAGGTTAATTCCCTGTGGGATTCGACTCTGGACTTGTAAATCGGATTACATTTACAACGACCGTTTAGTCTTTTATAAGGCATAGTTGGGCATAATCAAATTTTGGCGCCGTTGCCGGGGGATTGACAGTGTTATTAATTGCAGTAAAAAGAAGTGCAAAAAAAATACGTTTGTAGTCGTGGTTGTTACAGGTGCATGCCTAGAAACTCCTCATGAATTGGTAAATTATTTGAAGCATTATCAGATCCTAAGAAAGTTTTCAAGGCATTGAATCATGCAAATAGTAAAGGAAAACAACAACAGAACTCAACCAAACAAATTGAACCAAACATGGAAGACGATAATCCAAACAACAGAGACAACATGAATGACTCAAATGATCAGGGTGTGGTACCTCTTATGCCAGAAGTAGCACTATATGATTAGGCACAACCTACCTCCGACAAATTAGCAACTGCCATTGTAGTCCCTCAGATACAAGTAGATTCATTCCAGATCACAAATAACATGCTACATTTATTGCAGAACAAAGGAATGTTCTCTGGGTCATACATTGAAGATCCTCAGTAGCATCCAAAGAATTTCCTGCCAATGTGTGCCACGTAGAGGCAACATAATGTGACATTAGAAGTAATACGGTTGTTGTTGTTTCCATTCTCAGTGATGCGAGCCGCTCAGACTTGGCTTAATTCACTCCCCATAAATTCCATCACTACTTGGGAGGAATTAATCAAGCAATTTGTGAACAAATTTCACCCACCCAACAAGACTGCTCAGCAAATTGATGAGATATTGAGCTTCAGATAGAAACCAACAGAAATGTTACAAGAAACGTGGGAGAGATTCAAAGGTCTGCTGGTTACTTGTCCACATCATGGTTTTTGGCCCAAGATCAGTTGAAGTTTTGAAGAATGACAAACAAACTCAGTGAAGGACCAGGTTCATCGTAGGAGACACAGTTGTTATGGCCCATATACATGAGATGCACGTGAAGAAGATAAGTCCTTGGGATCAAGCAGCAATATCTTGATGAATATCTTCTGAACTGATCGAAAAGATTGCATATAGGATAAGGAGTTAAAGTCTCCTTATGAAAAGAGAATTACATCCGGATCAAGAATATGGATTAGTAGTTAGAGTTGTTCTTGGACTCGAATTGACAAAGGATCCACAAATTGAGTTCTTATCAAACTCTGGTTACTAACTCTATAATATAACGATTGTTCTCTTTTACAGTTGATTGCACATAAGCTGAAGTTAAACCAAATTGAGAGCAAAAGAGCTAGGCGATTTTTGCAAGCAATTTGTGTGTGATACAAGTGTGCAAATCTGAAGCTACAAGAACTAAGTGTGAAGAACCAATTCCATTGTGTCTTTCTTTATTTCTAGTTCAATTGTAGTAGGTGTTTTAATATTGTACCTTTCAGCTTTCTTAAAAGCAATTGTATTAGGTGCATTGAGTATTCAAGTTAGAGTTAACTTGAAAGTGTCACAACAGTTGAGGTTATGTGCTACACTGGGATTAGAGTTAATCCTTAGGTTTACAAAGAGTTTTGTAAATGTTGTTTTTGGCTCATTGAAGTTTAGTAGAAGTTTGGGAAAATCCTACTGGGTAGTACTTCGTGGTTTTTTCACCTTTTAAGCCTGGTGTTTTCCACATAAAAATTTTTGTGTTCTTTATTTCTGTATTTTAATTCCGCAAACATTAGAAGTTAGAACACCTAGAAGAACCAGGTTCTTCTAGTGCGAAAATTAGGTACCACACAAATCACCCACCCCCCCTCTTGTATGTCATTGACGTCTAAAACATCAATTGGTATCAGAGCAGGTTATCCTTGAAAAGGCTAACACCTTAGGAGAAAATCAAAAATGAGTGCACCACCTGGGAACTGGGAAGGGCAATCCACTGCCAGACCTTCACTTTTCACTGGTTCGTATTACTTTTGGTGGAAGAACAGAATAAGAGATCATATCATAGGGGAAGAATATGAACTTTGGGATATAATTACTGATGGTCCTCTAGCTACCACTAAGAAGAATGCAGAAGTAATTAATATGCCAAAAACAAGGGCTGATTGTACTGCTGAGGATCTGAAGAAATGGGAGAAAAATGCTAAAGCCAAGAAGTGGCTAGTGTGTGGTATAGGACCAGATGAGTACAGCAGGATTCAAAGTTGTACAACTACTAAAGAAATATGGGATACTCTACAAGTGGCTCACAAAGGAACACCTCAAGTGAAAAGGTCAAGAGGAACTCTTCTGTATTCTCAATATGAGAATTTCACTATGAAGGAAGTAGAAACTATCCAAGAGATGTATACTAGATTCACTACTCTGACTAATGATCTTGAATCTCTTGGAAGGACCATCCTTGAAGAAGACGAGGTTGAAAAGATTTTGACAAGAGTTCTACCAGTCACTTGGGAAAGCAAGATCACTGCCATTCAGGAATCCAAGAATATTGCTACCCTTAGGATGGATGAACTAATTGAGAACTTAACTGCCTATGAAATGAGGAGACAAACAATGAAGATGGATATCCCCAAAAAGGAGAGAAGTTTAGCTCTTAGAATCACTGAAGGTGCAGATTTGGAAGATGATGAAGTAGCCACGATCACTAGGGATTTCAAGAAGTATCTGATGAGAGGAAAGAGTGCTTCAAGAAGTACAAACTTCAACAAAGCAAGAGCTCCGGAGAAACAGACCAATGAAGGCTTCTACAAGTGTGGTAAGACTGATCACATGATCAAAAATTGTCCTCAATGGGAGATTGAGTGGAAGAAAGAAAGAGCTGAAAGAAGAAACAAGAAGAATGAACAGGTTCAACCAAAAAGAAACAAAGGTTCAACTAAGGCTATGGTTGCTGCTTGGGGAGAAACATCTGATAAGGACTCTGAAGATGGAGCTAAGGAGAATCAAGCTCTAATGGCCATTGGAGAATCATAGGATGAACAAGAGGTAAGTATTCTTCATCTCAAAGACAAGATCAAATTCTTGTCTAAAGAAATGCTAGCTGAACTCTTAACAGACTTCATTGATGAGTCTGAGATAATTAATAATGAAAAGGAAGTTCTGTCTAGGGAATGTGTGATTTTAAAAGCTAAATGTAAAAGTCTAGAGTCTAGGGCCAATGAGAGTGATAACAAAAATGCTGAGTTGAAGAACCAGGTTCTTGAACTTGACAACAGTGTCCTAGAACTTAGATCTGAAATCTGAAACCGAAATTAGGAACAGGAAAGAAGATTTAATAATGAAAGGATGGATTACACATATCTTACCCTAGAAGAAAATTTAGGAAAAATGAAGGATGAATTATAAGAAAGATGAATTCATCAAAATCTTAAAAGAATATCTAGGAAAGGTAAAACATGAACTAGACAGAACTTGCAAGTGGAACAAAGCATCTGATGCTCACTCTTGGTTGCAAGAGCATCATAGCAGTAACAAAAGAGGAATTAGCTATGGAACTCAAGCTCCTGAATGGGATCCAAAAATCAAGTACCTCACTCTTCCTGAAAATAAAATCTGCACACACTGTGGCAAGACTGACCATTACAAATATGAGTGCAATGAAAAAGAGAAGGCCAGTCAAAGGAACAAGTCTTTTGTTAAAGAAAAGAATAAATTGCCTGAATGGGCAAGAAGGAATTTAATCCATCCTTTTGCCTATAGAAAGGGACCCAAACTAGTTTGGGTTCCTAAGACTAACCCCTGATTTCATTTTGTAGGTTCAAGTGAAAGGGAGGAGCCAAATATGGTATATGGACAGTGGCTGCTCAAAACACATGATTGGGGACAAGGACCAGTTCCTATCACTTGAGAACCTAAAAGAAGGTAATGTCTCCTTTGGTAATGGAAAGAAAGGTGAGATCATTGGGGTTGGGGTTGGTAAGGTAGGCAAGACTGATTCTCATTCCATAGAGAATGTCTATCTGATAGATGGCTTGAAATATAGCCTAATAAGTGTGTCACAACTGTGTGACAGAGGTAATCTTGTAGCTTTTACCTCCACCAAGTGCTTTGTGATTAATCTTATCACTGACACAATTATTTTGCAAGGAAAAAGGGTTAACAATACTTATATTGTAGATTTGTCAACTCTTTCAGAAAATGAACTCATATGCTTAAGTGTGTTGGTTAATGATCCCTTCCTATGGCACAAAATACTTGGTCATGCTAGTCTGAATTAGCTAAACAAATTAGTCTCCGAGGACTTGGTTGTAGGTTTACCTAACATCAAGTTCAAGAAAGACAAAGTTTTTGAGGCATGTGCAAGGGGGAAGCAGGTAAGGTCATCCTTTAAAACCAAGAAAATGGTGAGTACGTCCAGGACGTTGGAACTGGTTCATATAGATCTATGTGGTCTAATAAGAACCATGAGCAGAGGTGGAAAGAAATATGTAATGGTGCTAGTTGATGACTATTCCATATTCACCTGGGTTTTATTTCTAACCACTAAAGATGAAGCATTTGACATGTTCTCTGCATTTGTTAGAAAAACTCAGAAGCAATTAGGAAATCAACTTGCATCCATTAGGTTTGATCATGGAACTGAGTTTGAAAACTCTAAGTTTGCTGAATTTTATGATGAAAATAGTTATCATAATTTCTCTGCCCCTAGGACTCCACAACAAAATGGTGTAGTTGAAACGAAAAATAGAACTCTTGAGGATATGGCCAGAACAATGTTATTATCTAGCAAATTACCTCACAGTTTCTGGGCAAAGGCTGTTAACACTGCATTCTACATCATAAATAGATGCATGACCAGACCACTAGTAGAGAAGACTCTCTATGAGTTACTTAAAGGGAGAAAACCAAACATATCCCATCTCAGGGCTTTTGGTTGCAAGTGCTATATGCACAATAATGGAAAAGACTCTCTAGGAAAGTTTGATCCCAGAAGTGATGAGGGAGTATTCTTGGGATATTATTCACATAGTAAAGCTTATAAAGTTTATAATAAAAGAACATTGTGTGTAGAATGAGTGTGCATGTAGTATTTGATGAAACTAACATTCTTTCTGAGAGACAGGAACAAGAAGATGAAGCCATTGGACTAGTTAAAGATCTGGCTGAATCATCAGCTCAAGTCAAAGTGGTCCCTGCAGAAGGAACATATGATGGAACAGGTTCATCCTTACAGGGCAACCTGAAAGGGGGAAGAAATCAAAAGGGAATTGAAATAAACCCCTTAAAGGAACTTGGTCATGAACCTGTTCCTCATCAAATTGCTGAAACATCCAGCAGAAGCCAGATGGTTGTAAAATCTCACAAGTATCAAAGTTCTCATCCCATTGAGAACATTCTCACTGATCCAACTTCTGGAGTCAAAACCAGATCACAATTAAAGAATCTGTGTGCTTTTGATGCTTTCTTATCTATTATTGAACCTAAAAATATTTTTGAGGCTTTGTAGGATGTAGATTGGGTAAATGCAATGCAGTATGAGTTAAACCAGTATGAAAGAAGTTAAGTTTGGAACCTAGTTCCTAAACCCAAGGACAGATCAGTCATTGGTACCAAATGGGTCTTTAGGAATAAATTGATGAAGATGGAACTGTCACAAGGAACAAGGCAAGATTGGTAGTCCAAGGCTATAGCCAAGAAGAAGGGATAGACTATGATGAGACCTTTGCCCTAGTTTCAAGACTAGAGGCAATCAGACTCCTCATTTCTTTTGCAGCACATATGGAATTCACTCTCCATCAGATAGATGTCAAAATTGCCTTCTTAAATGGCTATCTCAAGGATGAAGTGTTTGTGAAACAACCTCCAGGATTTGAAAGCAAGGAATGTCCTAAGCATGTGTACAAGCTGGACAAAGCTCTATATGGGCTCAAACAAGCCCCAAGAGCTTGGTATGAACGACTATCAAAATTCCTACTGGAGCATGGGAACAAAAGAGGTAAAATTGACAGCACTTTGTTCCTAAAGGAAAAAGGTAAAGACCTTCTTGTTGTACAGATATATGTTGATGACATAATTTTGGGGCCACTACTGAAAGGTTGAGTAAGTACTTTGCCAAATTAATGGGAAGTGAGTTTGAAATGAGTATGATGGATGAACTAAATTTCTTCCCAGGCTTGCAGATCAAACAAAGTCCAAATGGAACCATGATTCATCAGCAGAAGTATACAAAAGAACTAATCAAGAAGTTTAAAATAGAAGACTCTAAAGAAATAGATACACCTATTGCAACTGCCACTAAATTAGATGTTGATGAACCTGGTTCATCAGTTGATCAAAAGTTGTATAGGGGTATGATTGGTTCACTCTTGTATCTTACTGCCAGCAGACCTGACATTGTTTTCAGTGTAGGACTTTGTGCTCGTTTTCAAGCCAATGCTAAAGAGTCTTACTTGACTGTTGTCAAAAGGATATTGAGATATCTGAAGGGGACTACTGAATTGTGTCTATGGTACCCTAAAGGTAGTAATTTCGATCTAGTAAGTTATGCTGATGCTGACTATGCAGGTTTCCTAGTGGATAGAAAAAGCACCTCAGGTATGGCTCACTTTCTTGGTTCATGTCTTGTATCATGGGCTACCAAGAAACAAAATTCAGTAGCTCTGTCTACTGCTGAAGCTGAGTATGTGGCTACAGCTTCTTGTTGTGCTCAACTAATTTGGATCAAACAATAATTAGTAGACTTTGGTATAGAAGTGGGATGCATACCAATATTTTGTGATAACACTAGTGCTATAAGTATGAGAAAAAACCATGTTCATCATAAAAGGACCAAGCACATAGATGTTAGATACCACTTCTTAAGAGATAACTATGAGAAAGGGTTAATCTCCATAGAATTTTGTGCTACTGATAAATAAATAGCTGATATCTTCACTAAAGCACTGAGTAGAGAAAACTTTGAAAGGAACAGGTTGGAATTAGGGATGATTAAGATCACTTAAAAGGTCCAGTTCAGAATGCACAATGAAAAAAAATTGAAAAAAACTAAGAAAAAAAACTGGTTAGGAGTTCTTAATTCAATGTAAATATCTAGACTAATTCTTACTCAGTCTCATACTTTGATTAGTATACTCCTGTGACATGTGTTTATATGAATCCTTAATCTCTTAC
>MU691578.1:4283-45276 GCA_026770625.1 Nicotiana glauca
CGGGTACTGGAGTGTACCGTTATATGTGTTGCATCCTTTCATGCATTATTTCTTAACTGTATTATTCGTTGTATACTTTTCCACTGGATTGGATATGAACTGCTAGATATAGAGTACTTTGTGCATTTCCTGCATTTTCTTACTTTCAGACTTTAGTTATGTTTATTACTCACTGAGTTGGAGTACTCACTTTACTCCCTGCACCTTGTGTGTAGATCCAGGGCAGTCTCAGGCTGAGTGATTCCAGCTGATCTAGAGTTCTTTCCGGGAGTATTTGAGGTAGCTGCAGGGCGTTTGCAGCCGATGATTCTCCCCTCTATCTTTATCCTTTATTTTCGTATTATCAGTATTAGACAGACCTTGTGGTAGGATATTATCTGTCATTAGAGGCTCATGGTCGTGACACCGGGTCCTAGTTAGGCTGTGTTGGTATTTTGTTAGATTTTTCGCATTACTATCAATATTTCAGATTCTTGTTTTAAATGATATTTATCTTCATCTGTTTAATTAACGGGGTTATTGATGAAAATGGTCGGGCTTGCCTAGTCGTTTGTTGGGCGCTATCACGACCGGGTTGGGGTCGTGACATAACTGATGTTAGGACGCTTACCTTTCCAGAGTTCATATGGAGTCTTTTTCAGAATGGATTATGAGACACCGATTGAGAATGTGGCATGCAGTACTCACCTTCAGCCCAGAAATGATTTGACAGAGAATGTTCTAACAACATGGTTCTTGCCATGTCTTGAAAAGTTCTATTTTTTCTTTCCACAACTCCGTTTTGTTGAGGTGAGCGAGGAATAGAAAAATTGTGAGTGTAGCCTTGATCATTACAGAAATCTTCAAACGCCTTGCTTTCAGACTCGCCTCCATGATCACTTTGGGTTATGGAGATTGGATAACCTTTTTCTCTTTCAATCCTTTTGCAAAAAACTTCAAAGTTTCTTAAGGATTCATCTTTGTGAGATAGGAAAATTACCCAAGTGAAACGTGAAAAGTCATCAACAATAACAAAAACATATTTCTTACCTTCTATGCTAGCAGTTCTAGTAGGTCCAAATAAGTCCATATGAAGTAATTGCAATGGTTTTGAGGTAGACACTATGTCTTTGTTTTTGAAAGAGTTTCTAGTTTGCTTACCCATCTAACATGCATCACAAATGTGAGTCATAGAAAAATTCAATTTAGGTAACCCAATGACTAGATCATGTTTGGATAATTTCTCAATTAGATGCATGCTAGCATGACCTAGTCTTCTTTGCCATAGCCAGGGATCATCAGACATAGAGGTTAGGCAGATATGACCATCTATATTTTTGAAACCATCAAGTATATAAACATTTCCGTACCTTTTTCCACGAAGAATTATTTTACCTGATTCGTCTTCGATGGCACATCCAGTTCTCTTAAATTTTACCTCATATCCTGAGTCACAGAGTTGACTTATGCTGAGGAGATTATAGTTTAATCCATCAACCAGATATACTTCAGTAATGTCACAGCTGTTGTTGAAAGGAATAGTTCCAGTGCCAACTATTTTGCCTCTTGAATCATCTCCAAATTTGACGCTTCCTCCGTTAATCTTTGTAACTTCCTTAAACATGCTTTTGTCACCTGTCATGTGACTGGAACACGCACTATCTAGATACTATTTTCCTTTGCACTTTACTTTGTGGTTTTCCTGCAATACAGAATTATTACTTTCTTTTAGGTACCCAAGCTTGCTTGGATCCTAGTGAGTTAGTGTTACTGGATTTGGAGTTCTTAGGTTTCCAAACCCATCCGGACATATGAGATTTACGAAAGTGACAACCAGAATATTTATTCCCACTTCTGTTACAATAATGACATTTAACCCCAGACCAGTTTTCAGGTCTTTCATAAGAGTTGGAATTAGCAGTCATAGGATTTGCTGATTCCTTTCCAGTTGACTTGTAAGTCGACTGGTTCGACCAACTAGTCGATCTAGTTCTGATTGGTTCTTTTCCAGTCGACTTGTAAGTCGTCTGGTTTGACCTAACAGAGCTGTGACTGGTGGATTTGCGCAAGTTGTTAAACTGCATTTGCAATTCCTTAAACTCTTCTTGAAGTACGTCTTTTTCAATTTCACATACTTCATGTTTGAGTTTCCAGTCTTTGACTTCCCTGGTGAGTCTCTTAAGTTCATTCATCATCTTTTGAGACTCTTTTAGGGTGGATTCAAGTATGTCTTGTAATTTATTGCATCTTTCACAGTCATAGGATATTACCTCGCTAGTTTCTGCTTTTGCCATAAAACAGTTTTCATTGTCTGAATCGTCTTCATCTATCCAGCACCCTGAAGTTTTGTTGATCTCGTTTTCTAGAATTGTCATGAAGCAGAGATTTGCTATCTCTTCATGGTTTGAGTCATCCTCATCACTCCAGCTTCCAAATGATCTGTTCTTTTTGAATCCTCTGAAGATCTTTCTCTTCAGTTCTGGACACTCCGCTTGGATGTGCCCAAACTTTCTACATTCATAGCATTTTCCATCGTTCTTGTCTTGTTCATTGTATTGTCAAGATCTTCTTGGTGGAAATCTTCCTTTCTTTGTATTTTTATATCTTCTCATTAATCTATCCATGTTTCTAGATATCATAGCGATTTCCTCTTGTAGAACTTCAGGATCATCAATTTCATTCTCAGCAGCTTCAGTAGTAGTTTTGAATGCAACAATTTTCTTCTTCTCCTCTTGATTTGTCTTCTTCAGATGCGTTATTTTGAAAGCAATAAGCTCTCCTCGTAGTTCATCATATGATAACTTGTTAAGATCTTGAGATTCCAAAGTGACAACTTTAGTCTGCCAGGTGGTTGGTAGACTTCTGAGAATTTTCCTAACTTGATCACCACTGGTGTATGGTTTGCCAAAAGCTTTTAAGTCACTGATTATTTTACTGAACCGGGCAAACATTTCTTCGATGGATTCTCCTTCCTTCATTGAGAATAGTTCATAGTCGTGAACTAGCATATTTATGTGGGTTTCCTTTACCTTGCTGGTACCTTCATAGGTAACTTCGAGTTTGTCCCACATTTCTTTGGCAGTATCACAACTAGAAATCTTTTCATATACTTCACCACTCATTGTATTGTGAAGCAGATTCCTTGCCTTGTGGTTTATCTGTACAACTTCCAATTGCTCCTTTGAGTATGAATCTATATCATCAGGGTCAGCGAGCGGTGGAGTGCTGGCAGGCAATGGGTAGTTTTCTTTCTTGATAACTCTCCATACTTTGACATCATATGCTTTGGTGAAGATTTCCATGCGGATTTTCCAGTGGGAGAAGTGTTGTCCATTAAAGTAAGGTGGTCTTACTTGAGAAGTTCCTTCCTGAAATAGAGCTCCAACGATAACCTGATTTGCCATGATCTTTTTCTCACAAGCTGTTAAGCAAAAAGCAAAAGTGTGAGCCAAGCTCTGATACCAGTTGAAAGTACAAGAGAGGGTGAATTGTATATAATTAAAATTAATCGTAATAAGTTGACTTAAAACTTTAGTAGTCGACTGAATATGGCAATCTTGCAGATAGAGAAATTCGAAGTAATTTGTAGAAAGTAAATGCATAAATTAAAGACACTAGGAATTTTATACTGGTTCAGATTCAATGTGAATCCTAATCCAGCCCCCTTGGGTTGAAAGGGATTTCTCTTCAAGCAAATGAGTTTTCTTTCAAGTACAGATTTGATATTTGTCGCTGAGTTTTCTAGCACTCATTTGATACAATGCCTCACCAGTTGTGTGCTCTCTTTCTATCCCCGACTTGTTACACAACAGATCTGTATAGGCTACTATGCTTGTTTGCAGTAAATTGAAGAGAGTTATTTTGGTTCGATCAAAGTATACTAAGGATGGATTTGCACTATGAATTTATACAAGGATGAATGGTGAAGGCTTGTCAACCCAAGGGTTTTGATCCTTGGAAAGAGTTGATTCTTTCCAAGAATAAAGTACTAGCCATTGCTTCTCTTCAGATCTTTTCCTTTGGCAAATGACGGGTTTGATAGAATTCTTCCTTGATTTTTGGACCTTCCGATCTTGACTGTTGTCCGGATCCTCTACCTTTAATTGGTCTTTAGTGATTTGATCTGACTCGTCAATCACGGATTGCGTTGAATCTTTATTCCATTACGGCAGATTTTATTTCCCAGAATCATGGAGTTAATCCCCTTTTGCTGATGTAGAGTTGATTCTTTCCTTGTGCATCGTGAGTATTTAGGGCAACTTCCTTTGAGAACGATATCCTTCCTTGTTCGACATAGAAATTCCAATAGTTCCTTTTTGCTTCTTTGAACTCCTGCACATGCATATTAATTTGCATCATTAAAATATGTTCTAACACGAGTGACCTGAAATTTTGCACACGCGTCACAAATGACACTACGGACATACTCCAATTTTCGAGATTCCATTCAGACCTCTATACCAAGATTTCCACTGCCGACCGGAAAATGCCAAATTTCCAATTTCGCCAATTCAAGCCTAAATCTACCACGAACCTCCAAAATATATTCTGATCACGCTCCTACGTCCCAAATCACCTCATGAAGTTATCTGAATCATAAAAACCAAGTTTCGAGCTCATTCACTCAGAGGTAAACTCCCAGTTGACTCTTCTAACTAAAGCTTCCCAAAAAGAGACTAAGTATCTAATTTCTATACAAAATCACTCAGAACCCAAACCAACCAACGTGATACGATGAAATGTAGCTGAACAACACATAAAGAAGCAGAAATGGGGGAAACAGGGCTAAAACGCTTGGAACGATCGATCATGTCATTACAATACCGAAGATAGCATAATAACGAAAAGACGAGATATCTGTGACTAGTCGAAGATCATGGCGGAAATCTCAGAACAGATCAAATTAAGGGCGGTTGTTTAGCTAATCATGGGATTTACTTATATAATTTGAATTATACCATAGATAGGATTCCTCTACTCTATAAAGATAGTTCTAATCATTTTGTAATCATCTTATATTCACGCATATCAGAGCAATATAATACTCTTTTCTCTTATAATTTATTGTTCACCAGTCTGTTTCATAACTCTGATCTCACTCACTCAGTTCGAGGGCGACCTAACTCGAGGGCAGAATTGCATTTCAATACTGGTTTGCTTTACTTTGTTGTTTATTTCTTCTATAAACCATTGTATTTATCAATTGGTGATAGGTGAAATTACATATCCTTACAACCACTAATAAGTTTAGTTGTTATTCGATTGTAAGGGTAAACAGTTTGGCGCCCACTGTGGGTTTAAGGATAATAGTGATTTCCTGTTATTAATTCTCATAAAACATAGTACTTTACACCTGTTCTCGTAAGTGTCTTTGATTTCACGAATGAACATGTCAAACTCTCAAATGGCACCCACTTACATAGACAATGGCCTAGGTCTTCATGGCGAGAATGAAACATAGCCGCCTCGGGAAACAGAGTACCTCCAGTCAACCCCGATGGACCACCGACCATAGACTAGTCGATATTAGCTCCCATATTTCCATTAATGGGTATTTGGGCGTCTACCCTGAAAATAGCATCCGCAGAGACGCTCGAGCAACCGATCAAAATGCACAGAGCAGTGAAGAAGGCAAAATTAGTCTTTGAATGATATTTGAGATGTTACAGATTCAACAATCTGCAATAGCACAACTCCAAAATCAAAATCGTGCACCAAGCAGGACCGAGCTCAAGCCATCACTAGAAGCCATTCACATAGCCGAATCAGTGCCAAAGATATCGAATGAAGAAGAATCAGAGACTAATCTTTCTATCGTAAAAATGCTCGAGGAACTGACGAAGTGGATCGAGACAGGAGAAAAAAAGATCGAGGAAAATGATAAGAAGTGGAGAATTATAACTCAGGGCTGACTAAATCCGGGGCACCACCACTATTGAAAGGACTTGATTTAAAAAAATTTGTCCTGAAACCCTTCCCCCAAAGTGCTGCTCCGAAGCCAATCCCGAAGAAGTTCCGTATGCTCGAGATTCTGAAGTATAGCAAAACGGCAGATCCAAACGAACACGTCACCTCTTATACATGCGCTATTAAGGGAAATGACTTGGAAGATGATGAGATCGAATCCATGTTGCTAAAGAAATTTGGAGAAACCCGAGATTCCGAAGTATAATGGAACGACAGATCAAAATCAACACGTCACCTCTTACACATGCTCCATTAAGGGAAATGACTTGGAAGATGATGAGATCGAATCTGTGTTGCTAAAGAAATTCGGAGAAACTCTATCAAAGTGTGTTATGATATGGTATCATAATTTACCACCTAACTCTATATATTTATTTGCTATGCTTGCAGATTCCTTTGTAAAGGTGCACGCTGGAGCCATTAAGGTTGCAACTAGAAAGTCGAACCTATTCAAGGTAAGGCAAAAAGACAACGAGATGCTCGGGGAATTCGTATATTGATTTCAAATGGAATGGATTGATTTGCCATCGGTTAGTGACAATTGGGTAGCTCAAGACGTTACTCAAGGTCTCAACGAATAGAGTTCCATAGCTTCTCAATAATTAAAGCAGAATTTGATCGAATATCCATCCATCACTTGGTCCGATGTACATAATCGATATCAGTAGAAGATTAGGGTCGAAGATGATCAACTGGGGGATGCAATTTGTTTGATTTATCCCAATAGGACCGTGGACAAAGTTAAAATGGACGTCGATCGGGAACCACGATCGAACAGAGGCCGATATCAGCCATACCGGAGAGATCGGAGAAATAACGGTTCTAGACATAACCCCATTCGAAGTGATAGAAGGAATGATCGGGGACAGAGCTCCCAAAGGCTCATGAGCAAGAATGGTTTCTCTAGGGATACCAGGTCCAAAACACCTCGGTTGTCAGAATATAACTTCAGCATAGATGCCTATGCCATAGTATCGGCCATTGGGCATGTCAAAGATACCAGGTGGCCTCGATCTCTGCAGACCGATCCAGCCTAGAGATACCCGAACCAAATATACAAGTATCATGGCACCCATGGCCATAAAAAAAAGATTGCAGAAATCTAAGAAAGTATGTTGTTCGATTGTTAAACGAGGGACACCTTCAAGAATACTTAAGTGATCGGGCCAAGAAACACTTCAAAAACAGAGATTCAAAAAGACATAACGAGCAAGAAGAGCCACAACATGTGATTCACATAATCGTTGGAGGGGTCGATATTCCTCATAAGCCGGTAATGCACCAAGGTGACGATCACAAAGAGAAAGACGAACTCGGGACTACTTAGTAGAAGAGACCTTGTCTTTGAATGATGAGGATGCAGAAGGGATCGAACAACCTCACAATGATGCTCTGGTAATATCTAACCTTATGAATAGAGCAACTGGGGCTACAAGATGAAATTATGCCCGCTGCTCGAGTACTTAACGACTTCAACATGGCAAGTGAAACCGCCAAAGGGGAAATCATTTTGCTAGTAAATATGGCCGGGACCATCCAAGAAACGAAGTTTCATGTGATCGAGGGTGACATGAGGTACAACACATTGCTCGGAAGGCCTTGGATCCATAACATGAGGGCAGTGCCCTCGACCCTTCATCAAGTTCTAAAGTTCCCAGCATCAGAAGGAGTCAAAATAGTGTACAGTGAACAATCCGCCGCTAAAGAAATGTTTGCAATCGATGAAGTGATACCTGTATCGGCACTTTCATTAATGAAGTATCAGAGTCGAAGGGACGTAAGAAGTCAAATAGAAACCATAATCACCAGCCTTGGCCCGATAGGAGGAACAGGAAACTATCGAGGATGATGATTATATGATGCCTCGAACCTTCATAATCCCCGATGATTCTGATGCAACAAAGTCAATGGTCGAAGAGATGGAACAAGTCATACTGATCGAGCATCTGCCCAATCGAAGGTATATTTGGGCACAGGGTTAACTCCCTAGCTCGGAAAAAAACTTATTCAATTCCTTTTAACATAGATTGTTTTTCTTGGTCCTATCTCGATATGACATGAATCCCACTAGAGATCACTACCCATCTGTTAAGCTTGGACCAGAAATTCCATCCGATAAAGAAAAAGAGAAGGACCCAGTCCGAGTTTAAGCATGCATTCATCAAGGACGAGGTAACGAAACATCTCAAAATAGGGTCCATTCAGGAAGTAAAGTATGCTAAATGGTTGGAAAACTTAGTGGTGGTCCCTAAGAAGGGAAATAAACTTAAATGTGTATAGAGTATAAGGACTTGAACAAGGACTGCCCTAAGACTTCTTTTCCTTTGCCGAACATTGATCTCATGATCGATGCCACGGCCGACCACGAGATTCTCAATTTTCTCGATGCCTACTTTGGGTACAATCAAATATAGATGAACCCGGAAGATCAGGAAAAAACTTCGTTTATCACTAAATACGGAACCGATTATTATAACGTAATGTCGTTCGGACTAAAAAATGCCGGTGCAACTTATCAACGCCTAGTAAATCGAATGTTCGAAGAAAAAATAGAAAAATCTATGGAAGTTTATATTGATGACATGCTAGTTAAGTCCCTACGAGTAGATGACCATTTGAAACATTTGCATGAGACTTTCGATATACTAAGGAGGTACAACATGAAACTCAATCCAGAAAAGTGTGCATTCGGGGTCGGCTCGGGCAAGTGTACCGGCTTCATGGTGTCCAATCGAGAGATCGAGATCAACCCCGATAAAATCAAAGCTATCGAGGATATCAAAGTCATAAATAATATGAAGTGCATGCAGAGGCTGACTGGGCACATAGCCGCCCTAGGACGATTCATCTCGCGGTCCTTGGATAGGAGTCACCAGCTCTTCTCACTGCTTAAGAATAAGAGCAATTTTGCATGGACCTTATAATGCCAACAAGCTTTAGAAGAACTAAAACGATACCTGTCAAGACCTCCACTACTTCATACCCCAAAAATAGACGAGCAACTCTAATTATACTTGGCGGTTTCAGAAGTAGCGGCAAGTGGGGTCCTAGTCTGAGAAAAACAAGGTGCGCAATTCCCTATTTACTATGTTAGTCAGACCTTAGGCGAGGCCGAAACTAGGTATCCTCACTTAGAGAAATCAGCTCTTGCTTTAATAAGCTCCTCCAGGAAATTAAAACCGTATTTCTAATGTCACCCAATATCTGTTGTAACTACCTATCCCCTTAAAAGTGTTTTGCATAAACCCGAACTTTCGGTTTGATTGGCCAAATGGGGAACTCAGCGGGTACAATATTGAGTATCAACCCCGAACAACCATCAAGTCTAAAATCTTGGTTGACTTCGTGGCTAACTTCATGCCAGCCCTTGTACCCGAAGTCGAAAGGGAACTGTTACTAAAATTGGGTACATCATCAGAGGTATGGACCATTTTCACATATGTCACTTCGAACGTGAAAGGGTCCGGGCCGGGCATCATTTTAATGCCGCCCATGGGTAACATAATTAGACAATCTATCAAAACTTCAAAGTTAACTAACAAAAAGGCTGAGTATGAGGCCATGATTGCAGGTCTCGAGCTGGCTAAAAGCTTGGGAGAAGAGGTCATCAGGGACAAATGTGATTCCTTACTTGTGGTAAACCAAGTCAATAGAACCTTTGAGTTCTGAGAAGATCGAATGTAGAGGTACTTGGACAAGTTGTAGGTAGATTTACATCGGTTTAAGGAGTGGACCTTATAACACATACCTCGAGAGCAAAACAACGAAGCTGATGCCCTTGCAAACTTGGGGTTGTCAGTCGAAGATGATGATCTTACCTCGGGGACTGTCGTACAACTCTCAAGATCAGTAATCGAAGAAGGTCACACAAAAATAAACTCTACAAGTTTGACTTGGGATTGGAGAAATAAGTAAATTGAATATTTAAAGAACGGGAAACTCCCATCAGATCCTAAGGAATCATTGTATCTATGCACGAAGGTAGCACAGTTTAGTTTGGCCGAAGATGGAACGCTATTCAAGAAGACGTTCGATGGGCCATTGGTAATATGTTTGGGACCAGGAAACACCAACCACCTCCTATGGGAAATTCATGAAGAAACTTGTAGGAACCACTCCGGTGCCGAATCACTGGTTCACAAAGTCATCAGAGCAGGGTACTATTGGGCCGATATGGAAAAGAATACAAAAGAGTTCATTCGAAAGTGCGACAAATATCAGAGGTATGCACCGATGATTTACCAGCCCCAGAGCAAGTCCACTCGGTCTTATCCCCATGGTCATTCATAAAATGAGGAATGGATATCGTCGGCCCTCTATCATTGGCCCACGTAAAACTCAATTTATTTTATTTATGACTAATTATTTTTTAAGTGGGTCAAAGTACAGGCTTTCGATAAAGTCAGAGAAAACAAAGTCATAGACTTCATTTGGGACCATATTATATGTCAATTTGGGATGCCTACTGAGATTGTGTGCGATAACGGAAAGCAATTCATCAGTAGCAAAGTAACTAAATTTCTCGAGGACCACAAGATCAAAAGGATTCTATCAAAGCCGTACCATCCCAGCGGGAATGGACAAACCGAATCGACCAACAAAACCATCATTCAAAATCTTAAGAAAAGTTTGACCGACATGAAGGGAAAATGGAGAGAAATATTGCCCAAGGTTCTTTGGGAGTCCGCAAGACATCAAAATTTAGTACGGGGGCAACACCATTCTCTTTGATCTATGATGTCGAAGCTCTTATTTCGATCGTGGTAGGGGAACCTAGCCTCAAGTTTCAATATGCAATAGAAGAATAAAATAACGGGGCTATGAACATGAGCCTAGAATTGTTGCATAAAAGACGCGAGGCCTCCCTCGTTCGATTGGCCTCACAAAAATAGCGGATCGAAAGGTACTACAACCGAAGAACCAATCTTCGACACTTTAAAATAGGGGAATTGGTGCTAAGAAAATTCACCCCCAACACTCGAAACCAGAATGAAGGAAAACTGGATCCAAACTGCGAAGGACCATAACGGGTCCTTGATATTATCGGAAAGGGATCGTACAAGCTCGGCACGATGAACGACGAGGAACTACCAAACAATTGGAACGTATCACTCATAATGTGGTACTACTTCTACTTCTCCATTTTTATTTATATTTTAAGCTAACCAATTGTAGATGTTCTATCAGGAACAGCGATGGATCTTTCAGCACGAAATCTTTAGGTATGAAAGCACGTGTTGCACTCAGTTTTCCTTAGACCAGTTTTGTCCCAATTGGGTTTTTCGGCAAGGTTCTTAACGAGGCAACCATTGATCGTGCTAAATTACAATAATTCAATAGTATCCAAGGCTTCTTTACAATTAACCTTGAATACTGGGGGGCATTACCTTGGAGTGTCAACTTTGTTGCAAGGAAATTACTTCGTAACAACGAATTTTGACAGGTAAATTTTGTAAGGGCTAAACGGTCGAATGAACTGTGCCCATATAGGTTACTTGATCCCTAACATCAAACATGTACGCATTTATAATCATCTATTGAAAGAAGTATTTTTCCTTGCCAATATCTCATGCCTTAGAAAAATTTTCTATTTCACAATTTCACACTCGATCTATCGTGTAAACAGGCTTAAGGGCCGATCGCAACCAAAGTTCAAACTATTGAAACCCCAACTCAGGGACGGCTGTCTAAAAAATAGATGAGATTGAGTTATTAAAATATCGAGATTATAAGACCTTCAAAGTAAACCCTCAATTTTTATAGGCCACGACCACCCCACTTGGGGGCTGACACTTTGAACAAGCTTGAAGTATAATAGGAAAACGAGCCCAAGAGGTAAATCCAAAACTAAAGGCTACAACTAAATTGAAATGGTTCAAAGACATCCTGATTGCATAATAAAATAGGCCTTCGAATATTCTTATAAACCAATTAAAAAGGCTACCCTTGGAAAAATTATAAAGCCTTCGACAATATCAAGCCTTGAGACCCCTAATGAATACAAAATTGTTCCAACTCTCGAACAATTCCTTATTTTATTCTAAGGCATAACAAGTTTTGTATAATTAACAATGAAAATTTTAAGCCAAAAAAGGGAGAAGCCAATCTTTTACTAAGGCCACATCAGCCTAATACAAGAGCCTAAGGGCCATATTTTGTTTTTAGTTCGAGGGATAATCCTCACACAATTAAAACCTAAGGATTAGCCTACTTTGAGTTCGAGGAAGTACTCACTCGACAATAGTTTGATTTCGGTTCAAAATTGCCTAGACCCCGAACCTATGAATGCAATCTCATAAGGCATAAATAAAACAAAAAGTAAAGAAAAGACAAGGGAAAAGACGACATATTCAGAAAGGAAAGGAAAATTTTTATGTATCAAAGTTTTTTTTACAAGGGCCACATGGCCCGAATGAAAACACTTTACAAAGGCCAAAAGAGCCTTAAAAAGAAACATTACCAATCCTAAAGGCCTAGTCTTCTTCGGGAGCAGCTTCTTCGCCCTTAGAGTTTTCTCTGTAAGGTCCGCTCTCATCCTCGGAATCCTCATTGGGAAATGCTAATTTCCAAGCCTTTGCTTCCTCAGCCTTGGCGATCTTGAGTTTAGCAGATATGTCAACACTTTGAGAAAGGACGCCCTTCGAGAACCTCCCTTCGAGCCTGCCACTTCGAATGATCAACCATGCCCCTAGCCTGATTGAGGGTGGGTTTGGCATTGACTTTGTATTGATCCGCAGTATCTTAGGCCTTAATATTGGCAGCGGCCACTTCAGATCTAGCAACCTCGAGCTCCTTAGCTAGATTGGCTAAATTGGATTCGAGCTCCTCGACCTTCTTCGCCTAGACCGAGGCATTATCCCTTGCATAACGAAGTTGTGACTTGGCAGAATCCAGCTCTTCTTAAATGGTATCCTTTTGTGCAACCAAGATGTCCATACATCCCTTGGGCCGTTCGGCTTCAACTCGCACTTCGTTTATTTGCCCTTGAAAGCCCTTGATCTGTTCGAGCCTCTATCAAGCCTGCAAAATGGGATTGTTAGTCATTATCTCTGGCTCGTCCTCACTATTTGAAGAATTTGGAATACCTGCTCGGCCATCTCTTCATATGTGTTTTGAGCCTCCACCAGGTCCACCCGAAGCTTCTCACTGAGAATCTTGTAAGTGTTGCACTTCTCAGTAAGACGCTGGACCTCGACCTTGCATTCCCCTTGGACTCGAAGAAGGGCCTTGTGGTGCAACACCAAAGCCTAAAAGAAAGGAGAAAATATTAGAGATATCCATAAGTCAAAAGTCATGAAAAGACGATGGTCCTTTAACTTACCCGATTCAGAGCATGTTGGGCCTTGATGAACAAGCAGGCAACATCCACTGCATTTATTCTGGCTTGTTTCTCCTCAGTTACTAAGAATCGAAGGTAACTTGCCACCCCTTCTGTATCTTCCAAGATCGAGATGATTTAAGGCCGTTTTTGATCGGGTTAAACTCCGGGAGCCGAGAATTGGTTAGTCAGTGTATAGCTCGAGGAAGCCTCATTCAAGATCTTCCTTGGTATGTCCAATTCACCCAAACTGGTGATATCTTCCACATCAGAGAAATAGCCAGGGATAAAATCTTCCCCTCTATGGGCCCCCTCTCTGTGACAAGTCTCTGCAGCTTGAGCGTCACATATCATCGAATCCGGAACTGGAGGGAATGAGGAGGAGTCCCCGATTACTATTGTCCCAAGTGGGTCTTTAGAAGCATCATCTTTATTCCGGAGAGCCTCAAGCTCGGTCTCTATACCAGGCTCGACCATTTCCTCAGTGGCCTCGCCACCTCAAGATGAGGCATCTTCAACTCTTTCCGGCTCGAGCTCATCAGATCTGGGAGAAGCAGCTACGACTCTTGCCTATTCAATGGCTCTTTAAACCTCGATTCCATCTCGCACACAAGGCACCAACCCGGAGTCTTCTTCTTCTTTGTCTTCACCCTCGGTTTTATCCAATATCTGGTGGGTGGACTCCAACGTTACATGAATAATATTACCCTTAGGCTTATGAGGCCTCTTGGCCAGCCTTTTATTTTTTGGGCTTGGGGAACGCATAGTCTTCTTTCTTTTCTTCTCTTTGTCCTACTTCGGGGCAGACCGGGAAAGGAGTGCCTCTTCTTCAGCAGAGGGGGCCTCATTAGCACGTCCTTCCCGAGGCCTACAAAATGGAAACTTGATAAGGAAAAAAGATTACCATGGTTACGAGCCTCCCATCGGCCCCTTAACAACTCCATCCAAGCTTGCTCAGAATAAGTTTTTTTGACACTAATCCCTGGACTCATTGCCTCAGATCGGGGTTCACTTCCGGCACAATGGCCATGGATGCGACAATAAAATTTGGATGAGGGGAAGACAAGAAGTAAAATGGAAAAAGTGAATATTCGGAGGCAGATAGTACTTAAGTTTCATGTTCCACTTTTTGGGAAATGGCATCACTTTGGCAGGAGTTAGATCCGAAGTCTTTATCGGACAAATCTGCCCATCCAACCCTGGTCTTGAGTTTTGTCTATACTCGAGAATGGTGGCTCGGCGGTAGAGCTTGATCATGCCTCCACTATAAAGTAGGGGGGCGTAGAGGCGCATTAGGTGATCGAGGGTAAAAGAGTGCCCCTCGATCTTGCTTACAAAGAACCGAAGGAGGATCACGATCCTCCAAAATGACGGGTTGATTGGCCAAGAGTGATATAGTACCTCTTGCAAAAGACAACAATGATAGGGTCTAAAGGACTTATCGTGAAGGGGTAGGTATAGACACTCAGATACCCCTCCTTATAAGTTGTGATGGATTCTTCGAGGCTAGGCATTACTACTTCCTTACCTACCTAGTTGCACTCCTCTTTCACCTTCTCGAAGACGTCCAGTGATCGTACACATGTACCTCGACATTAGTTCATATCGACCCGGTGTCGGGGTGTATTCTCCACCTTAAAGTCAGCAGCAGTAGCAACACTTCCTCGGAACGAAGTTCGCAAAGGGATGTTTCACCATCGCGCCTGCGCCGTCGGACTGTGATGAAGAGGCAGTTTCTTTGTAGGGGACAATTCTAGAGGTCTTAGCCATTTTTGAGAACGATGAAGAACAGAGGTTAGAATATATGGCGTTTTAAAAAGAGGCTAGCGATGAAACTTGAAGGGTTGCAGAAGAAGAACTTGAAGAATGCAAAGAGGTTAGAAGATTAAAGCAGAAGAGATTGAAGTAAAGTTTGAAAGAATGGAAAATAGGCTTATTTTTGGTTTTCACAGTGACGGTTCAAAGTTGCTAATGGCCGACCAGCAACTGACGCGTCTTAAATGCCTGGGAAATTGAACCGATAGGACATTTCGATCATCTCTACTGCTTGTGAGCACGTGATTTTTGTCACGCTTAATTTACTCCTATAAATTCTTTAGAATTAGAATTTTTCTTTTATTATTTGAATTTTAGGAATTAATTGCATGATTTTGTGTTTTGTTTGCATTTTTGTTTGGGCATTTTTATTAAAAAAATTCGAAAATACAAAATAGCATTTAGGTTCCAATTTTAGCATTTAGTCAATATTACAAATAACCAAAAATAGTCCTTTTACAATTTTAAATTCTTCATTTGACATTTTGGTTTAGTTTTCTCTTAAATTAGGAATTAGTTAATTTTAAAAATTAATTAGTATAATTTTAGATTCTTATTCGGGTCTTACATAATAAAAAAAAAATATAATAATAATAATAATAAGTAAAATACAAAATAAATGCAAAAATGAATTAAAAAAAAGAGAGAATTAAAAGGTATGGTCTTGATAAAAGACCAAAATTTTTGGGGTCAAATCCAGCCTTAGCCCAATAACCCTCCAAATTTCAGACTGAGCCCAAGCCCAAGTACCCAAAACCCCACTCCAATTCATTCCAGCCCAACCCAGTCCCTGATCCGGTCCAGACATGCCCAAAACGACGTCGTTTTGGCGCAATGTATCACAACTGTCCATACCCTCAAATCCAACGGCTTAGATTTGATCGTGTATTTTAAATAAAAGTGTCCAAAACACTTCATTAACCCTAAGACAATCTCCGTCATCCTCGTACACTCCTCTGTAACTCCGCCGGAGCCGCCACCGCCGGCGAACACTACCATCACCGTTCATTCCCAAATTGACACCCTAAAATCCCCTCTTTCCCCTCATCCCAAATCCATAACCTATTTCCTTCAAATCCCGGCCAAAAGCTTTGAATATCAGATTGAAGTTTTTCCGGCCATGACGCAACTTCATCCAAATCAGCCCAAATTCACACCGTATGATCGCCTTCATCTTCTCTATCGAACTCCCCAAGTCTTGACCCTCAAACATGGCTAGAATTGCTCGGATTTTAGTTTGAAATCCTCCGGCCAAAACCCTAGTTACACCAACTCGCCCCAAATTGATACCATATGTTCCTTGGGCCTTCCTTATGAAAAATTAATTGTCGTTAACACTCAAATCTCACTGAATAAGAGTCAATTTCGAATCTGAAAAAACGGCTGGTGATTCTCTTTAGTTTTCTTAGTGTTCCTTTTAATTCATTAAGTGTTTTGAGTCTAGTTTAATTAGTTTTCTATGCTTTTGTGATATTTCTAATTTTAATTAGGTTAATTCTGATATTAGTCTTGATTCATGTCTGTTAGTTGGAATGTTCATATGATAATTTGATTAGGTTAAATGATTAATTGTTAGTATAATTAGTGTCGGGATTAACTGAATAATTAGCTTTATCAACGTTAGATGTTTTGAGTACTGTTCTGATGCCAGTAGATTTTAGGCTTTTATTTAAGCTTAATCTTCACACTTTTTTGTTAGGAGTTCTCTTTTAATAATCATGCTCTGTTCTTTGGATTTTTCATTTGTTACTAGTCAGTTTAGTATAGTTTAAATTTGATCTTCGGATTCTGATTTTTGTTTCTGTTCAATTGATAATTAAACATTAGTAAATTAGGATTTCATTTGTTAGTTGAAGCTCAATTCATAACTTAGGAAGTGGTTTGGTTATAGCTGTAATTTTGAGTTGAAGCTAAGGGTATTTGGGACAATTCAAAGGTAAAGAATCTTTTAAAACTGAATAGAATTCACTAGGATATTCTAGAAGGGGTTTTAAGTTGGAAAGCAAGAAAATAGAGGGTATGACTTGAGCAACAAGTTAATAACTTGAGGACTGAATTGAAAATAACATAGGGGACTAGAGTGCAAATATAGAATCTGAAGGCTACCTCTTGTTGCCTATAAAATGGCATTGGCATGCCTTGACTAGAGGGGGTTTTTTTGGAGGTTTTTTTTTTGGAGCCATAAAATTCCCCCCAAAGGTTCCCTGAGCTTTCGGATCCAGAATTTAAAATTCAAGTTCCAAAAACCCAAAAACAAGAGAAAATCTTATAGAAAAACCAAAAAACAGTTGCTACTCCATTGGGATTTTCAGTCTAATTTCAAGTTTTCCTAGTTCGAAGTCTGGTGTTTGAGGTTTCAGAGACATAGGAATGGATTTCGAATGGTTTTAGGTCCAATTAAGCTAGGTTTTAATGGAGTTTGGGATTTACTGAAGGTGCTGAGTGCATCCTTGGTAGTTTTCAAGGTCATTTGGTTTGTTTGGAATTGATTCAAGTTGATCTATCATTTTCGGCTAGTTTCAAACTATTTTCTGGGCTGTGTTTCAATTTCCTAGGTTGTGTATTGTTGCTGTTTAATCATCTCCTGATCTACTGTTGCATTGCTTTGGCTGACTTCTCTTCTTCTACTTATATTTCGATCTCCAGGTACACGACTCAGCTTATTTGATGTATCACCTCTTGTCAACAACATGAAATAAAAGCTGAAGTTAATTCTCCATGCTGGATCTGCTGTTATGTCTAAATGGTTCTGTTGTGACTGTGTGACTGAATATTGTAATATGTGCTTTAATTGATTAATCAGTGTAATTACATATGGATTGTAATTAGGACTTTTAAAGGGACTTAGACTGTTACCTTGGATTTTCAGTTTATAGTAGCTGTTGAGAGCTATAATTGTGTATAAATGCATCATGTGAGCCAACAGGCTGTAGTATTATTATAGGGTAAGTAGCAGTCATGATATGAACTATGTTAATAGATCTGGCGAGTTAATTCAAGCATATTTTAGTCGTATGAGCTTTGTTTTATTTCATTAGTGTCATCTCAGTTTAACATGAAATTCAATATGAGTATTAGTCAAGTGCAAATTTAATATGTGTTTATGGTAGCCTCCACCTAGTTCGATGTTTGTATATTCCAGTATGTCAAAACGTGATAAAGGTCAAAAAGCCTGGGGTTTGAATTTTGGTAGCTTCACGTTCAACAACCAGAGCATGATTGGTATTGCCTTTGGGGCTCATTATGAGCCCATGCCTGTTTGCTTTCACAAATTTTGGCCAAATTATGGGCCGACCTTTCAGAGGCCCAACGCGGGCATTTGCTCGGATTTCACAAGCTGGTGGCTTACCAGCTTGGGCCATAGTTGCAAGGCCCAGCATTGCTATAAGTCCCAATTCTTTAAATTATATTAGGTATATGGGGTATTAATTCGCAAATGTAAATTTGGGTTTCAAATTAGGTGGCGAGTTCAAATTAAAAGGGTCCTCCCTTTTATTTAAATTCGGACTTGAGTTTGGGGATTGAATTTATACACGCCCGTTAATTAGCCCTTTTAGAGACAAAAATAAATAGAAAATCGTAGTTACATTAGGGTGGCCTTAAAATAAAAAATGAGACGAGCCTTGCCGAATAAAGCATATATTGATGGGCCCTCAATGAATGATTGAAGTAAAATACTTAGATTTCGGGATGGGCCGTTTAGCAAATTTCACGGCCTTCCCCAAAGATAATGACACGCTAGCCACTTTAGGCGCGCTTGCTAATAATCTTACCTTCTTAAATACGGGTGGACATTTTATGCGACCCAAATCCAAATCTCAAAACGTTGAATAAGAATGTGTCTAGGATCCGGGTGCATTTCATGTGACGTGATCTGAAAATACGTTCTTAAACGACGTTCACTTTCTTAATAATTGATAAAAGCGGTTAAAGTTAAAATTTGCACATAGGTTCAGAATGTACTAAAATCAGATAACTAAGCCAATTATAACAGTCGAGCGACCGTGCTAGAACTACGGAACTCGGGAATGCCTAACACCTTCTCCCGGGTTAACAAAATTCCTTACTCGAATTTCTGGTTCATGGACTGTTAAATAGAGTCATTATTTTCCTCGATTCAGGATTCAATCGGTGACTTGGGACACCATAAATCTCCCAAGTGGCGACTCTGAATCTTGTGAATAAAATCCCGTTTCGATTGTCACTTCAAGTTGGAAATAACTCCCATTTATTATACCCTTCCGAGAGTGTAGTAGGAAAAGGAGGTGTGACACCGCTTATATCACAATGCTTACTTAATGATAAACTAAGGTCCGGTTCGTAAATTCAATTCGTTTCTTGTCATTACATTTTAAGAAACGAGGGAACTATCTATATACAGTCAAAAGGGACCACCCGATTTCACTAATTTAACCAAGACTAGAAGGATGGGTCGAGGATCAGTCCCATTGGTTGGCGGATTGAGATATGAGGATAAGGTATCAGGTTCGAGATTCGAGGTACCTAGCAAGATCGATACCAGTAATGATCGAAGTCGAACGGGACAGACATCGAGCAAGACAGAGGATAACATAATAACGGAAAGACGAGATATCCGTGACTGGTCGAAGATCACGGCGGAATCTTGGAACAGATCAAATCAAGGGCAGTTGTTTAGCTAATCATGGGATTTACTTCTGTAATAAGAATTGTACCATAGATTGGATTCCTCTACTATATAAAGAGGATTCTAATCATTTTGTAATCATCTTAAATTCATGCATATCAAAGCAATACAATACTTTTTCCTCTTATACTTTCTTGTTCATCAGTCTGTTTCGTAACTTTAATCTCACTCACTCAGTTCGAGGGCGATCTAGTTCGAGGGCGACCTAGTTCGAGGGCTGAGTTGCAATTCAATACTGGTTTGCTTTACTTTGTTGTTTATTTTTTTCTAATAACCCATCGTATTTATTAATTGGTGCTAGATGAAATTACATATCCTTAAAATTACTTATAAGTTTAATTATTATCTGATTTTAAGGATAACCAACTATAACAGTTCAAAGAAAAGAAAATGATATCTTCTCACACCTAAAACAATTCCAGCCATATATAGGTCGCTTAGATCCATGAAAAGGAACCCTTACTATTAGGATGAAAAGTAACATGCTTAAAGTAAATTAAGGTCAAGAAAGAGAATAATAACATACTTATAGTTCAAATAACATAATATTTTTGTGAAGAATATTATCAGAGGTAGAGCTAAGATTTAAAATGGATTTTGAATTTCTATCAAAGCTAGTCTTAGTTATTACTTACTAGGTTTATAATTAAATATTTTAAAATATTTAATAAATTTCCTAATACAAATATATATTTTATATAAAAGCTATTGATTTCGTATGAACCCGAGATGTATCGAATATTCTAGCTTCGCCAATATTATAGTGTGATATAATCAACCTTAGTTCCATGCTTTTTAGGAGCAAGTTAGAACTCAAGATTAATTGGAGAGAAAATAATTAATTAGTAAAGCTTGGTAGTTGGGCCAGCAAAGACACTCATTCATGGGTTGTCTTCAATATGCTAATCTTATAGTTGTACTAATCAACAAGCTTAGAGTAGTAGATAACTTTGTTTGACTAAATCTTGGACTAGTACAACAAGTACTACATCCATATCTACATATTTAATGTCCATCCATAATTTCCAAACACAACAAAACGAATATTACAGATATGTAATAATAATGATAATAATAATAACATTATTATTATTATTATAAGGATTACAAAAATAAATAATTTTTTCAACTCTCGTCCATCTCACTATTTTGCAACCCCTTCTGTTTAGCAAGCATGTAAACAAGTGTCACTCCAATGTTTGGATTGAGTTATTTCCTTAGTTTGTGACTAGAAATAACGTCCACTCACCACTTTTGGCCTTGTTTATTAAAAAAAAAAATATTTCGTAAAATTTCAAACTACACGAATGAAAATTAAAGTTGTTGAAAGTGACAAAGAAGACTTAGTAAGCTCTATTTGGATGATCGCAAGTGTCGTAATTCTTATCTTAATTTTCATTCCCGTCAATCAAGCATATACAACCTAGAAAAGTCTTTGTTCAATTTCCCCATAAAAAGGTGATGAAAAAATTCTTTTCAAATTTAAAGTTACGAATAAAAGGGTAGCTCGGTGCATAAAGCATCTCGTATTCATGCAGAGTCCGGACCGCACCTCTAAGGGTATGATGTAGATACCCTACCCTCAGGGGGCATACACAGGATTTTTGGTAACCAATGTAAAAATTTTGAAAAAAGAAATAAAATGAATGAAAATGAATCACTTTAGTGAACAACAACGACAACGACGACTTAGTAAAATTCCACAAGTAGAGTTTGGGAATGAGAGTGTACATGCAGACCTTACTCATACCCCGAATGAGTAGAAAGGATATTTTTGAAAGATCCTCGGCTAAAAAAGACTTTAGTAAACAGCAATGTTATTTTTATATTTGTAACCAATATTTTTATTTTATATGCTATCTATATATACAACAATAGCCCGGTGTGGTCCACAAGTGGGGCCTGGGGAGGGTAGGATGTACGCAGCCTTACCCCTACCCTGGAAGGGCAGAGAGATTATTTCCGATAGACCCAAGGCTAAAGAAGGTGACAGAAGCCCTGGTACTAAGTAATAGCAAAGCAACAATTAGAAAACTAAATCAGAGATAGCAACAGATAATATGAAAGGACTAATAACAAGTAGCAGCAAGATAACATATTTAGAAAACTAATTCCAAGGCAGCAGACGAGAATATGAACGAAGTACTGCTAGCAAACTACGGAATTATCAATGACAAGTAGCAATGAAACAAGACATGCGAATATAGAAAACTAAGGAAAAAAAGGTACCGAACTAGCTAATACTATCGAGCTAGAGAAGACAAAGGGAGATGCACGACTACCTACTAACCTTCTACCCTAATCTTCAACCTCCACACCCTTCTATCTAGAGTCATGTCCTCGGTTAGCTCAAGTAGCGCCATGTCCCGCCTGATCACCTCTCCCCAAGACTTCTTTGGCCTGCCTATACCCCTCCTCACACTTCCTAAGGCCAACCTCTCACATCTCCTGATAGGGGCCTCTGCGTTTCTCCTCTTAACATGCCCGAACCACCTCAACCTTGCCTCACACTTCTTTGCCTCCACAGGGGCCACTCCCACCTTGTCTTGAATAACTTCATTCCTAATTCTATCCAACCTAGTATGCCTACATATCCATCTCAACATCCTCATTTCTGATACCCTCATCTGCTGGACATGAGAGGTTTTGACTGGCCAACACTCTGCTCCATACAACATAGTCGGTCTAATAACTACCTTGTAGAACTTAACCTTAAGTATCAATGGCACATTCTTATCACACAAGACACTAAAAGCGAGCCTCCACTTCATCCACCCTGCTCTGATACGGTGTGCGATATCCTCATCTATCTCCCCATCCTTCTGAATTATAGATCGCATATACTTGAAACTCTCTCTCCTGGAAATGACTTGTGTATCAAGTTTCACATCCCCGTCCGCCTCATGGGTAATACCGCTGAACTTGCACACCAAGGATTCTGTCTTGGTCCTGCTCAACTTGAAACCCTTAGACTCTAGGGTATATCTCAGACCTCCAGCCTCTCGTTAATGCCACCTCGCGTCTCATCAATCAGGACTATGTCATTCACAAATAGCAAGCACCAAGGCACCTCCCCCTAAATGTGACATTTCAAAGAATCCAACGCCAGTGAAAACAAAAATGGGCTAAGTGTTGATCCCTGATGCAACCCCATCTCAACCGGAAAGTAATCCAAGTCTCCACCTGCTATCCTAACCCGTGTCTTAGCTCCATCATACAAGTCTCGAATCATTATAATATACGCTACAGGCACTCATCTAACCTCCAAACATCTCCATAGAACCTCTCTGGAGACTTTGTCATAGGACTTCTCCAGGTCAATGAACACCATATGCAAATCCTTCTTCGCCACCCTAAACTGCTCCACCAATCTCTTCACAATATGAATGGCCTTAGTGGTCGACCGTCCAGGCATGAAAATGTTGTGGTTGAAGTGTGGTAGTGTGAATGGGAAATGAGGGAAGAAGGTGAAAAAGCAACTTTGGCTTTTGCACTTTGTCCCTCATTGGTTAAAGATAAATATTTTGTTGGGTTTAAATATAGAAGCACTTCCTTAAGCTCTTAAAAGGAGCTAAGAGGAAGGGGCATCGCACCGTCGTCACTCGCTCGCTCGGCTCGACTTCGGATTCAGATTCGGTCAATTGGTATGATTGATTGACTTAATTTTTTGGACCAATAAAATAAAATTAATTGATTAAATATTAATATTTTGAGTGAGCATTATTTGTAAAAATAAATTAATTAATTTTCGTCTTTAATTTTATTCAAATATTCCCGCGTTAAACAGCCACCAGAGAGGCTGCATTTCACGAATAGCCACCTGTAGTGTGAACAACTACTTTCACAGCCTTTCAATCCAGAAATTCGTTGGCTATAAATAAGCAGTCATTCCTTCAGAATTTTTCATCCTGAAATCTTCTGCTTCATCTCCTTCCTTTCTGCGTCATTACTTTCAAAACAAAGTAAGTCGGTTGTGTGATTTGGACCATTATTTTGAGTTCGCTGATAACTTAGTGGTTTGAAGTGCCGCTACCGCTAAGTTGGAAGTTCCGTTCTATCCTGGGAAGAATTTATTCGTGAACCTTGGGCAACAATGAGGGGAGAAGATTCTTTAAGGACACACAAGGAATTTGTGGGCTCGGGACATAATACTGCCAATTTCTGTTCATTTATTTTTCCTGATTTAGTCACTTATAAATTCAGAATATCTAACAAGCTTAAAAAATCTTATTTATATATATATCCTTGTTGTTCTGATTTTCAAAGTGACTGAGGAGTCTAAAACCTTCGTGGTTTTCTACTCCTAATCAGTTTGAAGAATAATCTCTTCACTGTATTAAAATCAGTTTGAAGAATAATCTCTTCACTGTGTTGTCTTGCATTGAAGGATTAAATACTTCACCATTTACTGAATCTGTTTGTGGCATATTGACAGAAATGACTAACGGAGAGGAGCAAATCGATTCTATTGTGACTATTACTGCTGACACAGTTTCGGGGATGCTAAGTCCTAGTCGTCCTACTTGACCTGCAACGGCTATGCCACCAGCAGAAAAGCCAGGGAAATTTTCGGGTGTTGACTTTAAGAGATGGCAGCAAAAGATGTTCTTTTATCTGACCGCTCTAAGTCTGCAAAGGTTCATTTAAGATGATGTTCCAGTCTTGCCTGAAGGAACCCCTGACAACGAGCGCTTCCTTGTTACTGAGGCTTGGAAGCACTCTGATTTCATGTGCAAAAATTACATTTTAAGTGGGCTGGAAGATGGTATGTATAACGTTTATAGCGTCATGAAAACATCAAGAGAATTATGGAATGCTCTTGAAAAGAAGTACAAGATTGAAGATGCTGGACTAAAGAAGTTTGTAGCTACCAAATTTTTGGATTTCAAAATGATTGACGGTAAATCTGTCATAACGCAAGTCCAAGAATTGCAAGATATTGTTCATGACCTCCTTGCTAAAGGTATAAAATGAGTCAATATTTTTATTCAAGATATTAATTATTGTACTAATTATAAATTTATGATTGAAGGTATGGTCATAAATGAAGTGTTTCAAGTTGCGACACTTATTGAAAAGCTGCCTCCGCTTTGGAAAGACTTTAAGAATTACTTGAAACATAAGCACAAGGAGATGACACTTTAAGACCTTATTGTTCGTATACAGATTAAAGAGGACAACAAGGTTGCTGAGAAGAAATCTCATAGAAGTTCAACAATAATGGTTGCAAATATTGTTGAGGAAGCTTCAACGAGAAAAAAAAGAGAAAAAAGCCGTCTGGATCAAAGAATTCTCCAAGCAAGAAGAGGTTCAAAGGTAATTTCCACAATTGTGGAAAGGTTGGACACAAGGCTACTGAATGTCGTGCACCAAAGAAGGACAAGAAGAAAAGTCAAGGAAACATGATTGAGAAGAATGATGAAATAGACGACCAATATGCCATGTTTTCAGAATGCAACCTAGTTGGAAATTCTAGAGAATGGTGGATTGATTCAGGAGCAACTCCACATGTTTGTGCTAACAAGGGGTTGTTTACTTCTTATGCTCCTGCTGGACCCAGCGAAATAGTGTTTATGGCAAACTCCACTACTGCAAAAATTGAAGGAACGGGCAAGGTGGCTTTGAAGATGACTTCGGGAAAGATTGTGACTCTAAAAGATGTTCTTTATATTCCTGAAATGCGGAAGAATTTAGTCTCGACATCACTTCTAGTCAAGAATGGCTTTAAGTGTGTTTTTGTTTCCGACAAGGTTGTAGTTAGTAAGAATGAAATGTATATAGGAAAAAGTTACCTGACTGAGGGCCTTTTTAAACTCAATATAATTGCCATTGATATGAATAAAATTTCAGCTTCTTCTTACTTGCTTGAGTCAAATAATTTATGGCATGAGCGTTTAGGCCACGTCAACTCCAAAACTTTGCAAAAAATGATTAATTTGGAAGTATTACCTAAGTTTGAATGCAATAACTTGAAATGTCAAATATGTGTAGAATCAAAATATGTAAGCATCCTTATAAGTCAGTTGAAAGGAATTGAAACCCTTTAGGCTTAATTCACACGGATATTTGCGACGTGAAGTCAATATCATCTCGTGGTGGAAAAAAGTATTTCATAACTTTCATTGACAACAATATTAGATATTGCTATATTTATTTACTTAATAGTTAAGATGAAGGAATAGACGCATTCAAGCAATACAAAAATAAAGTTGAAACGCAACTAAACAAAAATATCAAAATGATAAAAAGTGATAGAGGCGACGAATATGAATCTCCTTTTGAAGAAATATGTTTTGGAAAATGGCATTATGCACCAAACAACTGCCCCTTACTCACCGCAATCTAATGAAATTGTGGAAAGAAAGAAACATTAAAGGAGATGATGAACGCCTTTTTAATACGTTCTAGTTTACCTCAGAACTTGTGGGGGGAGGTATTCTTACAGCTAATCGAATACTGAATCGAGTTCCCTATAGCAAAACACAATCCACTCCATATGAAAAATGGAAAGAAAGAACACCCTACTTAAAATATTTTAAAGTGTGGGGGTGTTTGGCTAAGTGAAAGTTCCTAAACCCAAAAGGGTAAAAATTGGACCAAAAATCGTTTATTGCATTTTCGAAGGATATGCAACAAATAGTAAGGCATATCGGTTTCTGGTTCATAAATCAGAAAATCCCGACATTCATATTAATACGGTAATTAAATCGGATAATGCTGAATTTTTTGAGAATATTTATCCGTATAAAATGGAATGTGAGTTGTCTAATGAAAAATCTAAGCGACCTCGGAAAGAAGCAAAGGAAAGTACGTTTGATGAGGAAAATCCAAGACGTAGTAAACGTCAAATGACAACTACTTCCTTTGGACCAGATTTTCTGGCATTCTTATTGGAAAATGAGCCTCAAACGTTCAAAGAAGCAATGTCTTCCTCGGAAGCAAAATATTAAAAAGAGGCAGTCAATAGTGAGATAGAATCCATATTAAGTAATCATACTTGGGAATCGGTTGAACTTCCTCCGGAAAATAAACCTTTGGGTTCTAAATGGATTTTCAAAAGGAAAATGAAAGCTGATGGTACTATTGACAAATATAAGGCAAGATTATTTGTTAAAGGGTTTAGAAAACGAGAAGGTCTTGATTACTTTAACACATACTCGCCGGTAACAATGATTACATCTATCCGGGTGTTAATAACATTAGCCTCCGTGTATGGCCTTCAAATCCATCAGATGGATGTAAAGACGGCATTCTTAAATGGAGATTTAGAGGAAGAAATCTATATGGAACAACCTGAAGGGTTTGTAGCTCCCAAAAAATAAAAGAAGGTTTGTCGACTTGTTAAGTCACGTTACGGACTAAAACAAGCACCAAAATAATGGCATGCAAAATTTGACCAAACAATGTTGTCAAATAGTTTCAAGATCAATGAGTGTGACAAATGTGTTTATATTAAGAATACTCCAAATCAAATAGTCATTGTTTATTTATATGTGGATGATATGTTGATAATGAGTAACGATATTGCTAATATAAATGCTACTAAGCGCATGCTTACTAGTAAGTTTGTTATGAAAGACTTAGGAGTTACTGATATAATTTTGGGAATTAAGATCCTACAGACTCCTCAAGGTCTAGCTTTGTTTCAATCTCATTATATTAAAATGGTTCTTGAAAAGTTCAAACATTTGGACTTTAAAGAAGCAAAAACGCCAATTGATTTAAACCATATTCTTGTAAAGAATAAAGGTGAAAGCAAATCTCAATTGGAATATGCTAGAGTGTTAGGAAGTTTGATGTACATATGAATTGTACATGACCTGATATAACTTGTGCAATAAGTAAGCTTAGTCGACACACAAGTAATCCCAACCATGCTCCTTGGATAGCAATGAAACGAGTTTTGGGATATTTTAAATATACTCAAGACTATGCATTGCATTACAATAATTATCCCGCAGTTATTGAAGGATATAGTGATGCAAATTGGATCACCGGATCAAGCGAAACAAAATCCACAAGTGGATACATTTTTACCATTGGTGGAGGAGCAGTGTCTTGGAAGTCATCCAAATAGAAATGCATCACTCGTTCTACAGTGGAGTCTGAGTTTATAGCCTTAGACAAGATCAGTGAAGAAGCTAAATGGCTCCAGAATTTCTTAGAAGACATTCATTTTTGGTCCAAACCTTTGGCACCTGTATGCATACATTGCGACAGTCAAGCAACAATAGGAAGGGTTGGGAGTATTATGTATAATATGAAATCTCGTCACATTCGACAAAGGCATAATACTGTTAGACAACTACTCTCTAGTAGAATTATCACAATTGGCTATGTAAAGTCAAAAGATAATGTATCGAATCCTCTTATAAAAGGCCTACCTAAAGAGGCAATTGAGAAGTCATCAAAGGGAATGGGACTATGGCCGAGGACAAGTCACTACCTAGAAGACTGGAGATCCCAAGATCTAGGTTCAAGGAGATCAATCAAAGTTATTAGTGACGGTACAACATTGTCACATAAAATTTTGGTCCATTCTCCTGATGCAGACAATGTTTAGTATCAAGGATAAAGCGTTAGGAATTTTTAATGATTTCTAAGTTTGATATGAGGTATATCAAATAGTGTATCTATGGGATAACACATTTAGGAATCACCTATATAAGTGTGAAGTGTAAGCCGCTTCAAAGAGAATGTTGTAAGGCCAGTTCTCTACGCACTTATGAAACCAAGCGGTGTTCGTGGCTAAAACGAACACAACAATGAGAACCAAAAGATGGACAAGGATTAATTGTGTAACATATGTTGTCTAGGTATACACTAAAGCACGACAGTTCAAATATATCCAATATATGCTACTACGGAAAGTTCAAAGGAAACCTACTTATCCCGATGCAATTAGTCCTTAGTTGCAAATCACACAAAATTGTTCACGCATGTTCATCATTACCCATTCATGTGGGGGATTGTTGAGGTTGAAGTGTGGTAGTGTGAATGGGAAATGAGGGAAGAAGGTGAAAAGGCAACTTTCGCTTTTGCACTTTGTCCCTCATTGGTTAAAGACAAATATTTTGTTGGGTTTAAATATAGAAGCACTTCCTTAAGCTCTTAAAAGGACCTAAGAGGAAGGGGCCTCGTGTCGTCGTCGTCGCTCACTCGCTCGGCTTGGCTTCGGATTAGGATTCGATTGATTGACTTAATATTTTGGACCAATAAAATAAAATTAATTAATTAAATATTAATATTTTGAGAAACTATTATTTGTAATGATAAATTAATTAATTTCTATCTTTAATTTTATTCAAATATTCTCGCATTAAACAGCCATCGGAGAGGTTGCATTTCACGAATAGCCACCTGTGAACAACCACTTTCACACCCTTTCAATCCAGAAATTTGTTATCTATAAATAAGCAACCATTCCTTTAGAATTTTTCATCCTGAAATCTTTTGCTTCATCTCCTTCTTCTTTCTGCATCATTACTTTCAAAACAAAGCAAGTCGGTCGTGTGATTTGCACTATTATTTTGAGTTCGCTGATAACTTAGTGGTTTGAAGTGCTGCTACCGCTAAGTTGGAAGTTCCATTCTATCCTAGAAATAATTTATCCGTGAACCTTCGGTAACAGTGAGGGGATAAGATTCTTCAAGGACACACAAGGAATTTGTGGGCTCGGGACATAATACTGCCAATTTCTGTTCATTTATTTTTCCTGTTTTTGTCACTTATAAATTCAGAATATCTAACAGAAAATTCCGATAAAGTGTTGTCACGTGACACTGTTTGCCGCAAGATATAGCGGTCCATGTTTACCCTAACGCAAGTATCAATAGCTAGTTTCTCAACTCGAACATGTGACCTATATGTTATATAGAGACAACGTTGTTTAACCAAAAAATAGAATTTCATCCAAAGCTTTATTTTAAGAAGAACATGGGCTACTTATAATCAGAAATGAATAATAGTAATTGATTTTCACAGCAATAGAATAAGTAATAGAAAATAGAGTAACTCAGTATATTCTGTTGATAGTGTGTGTCCTTACAATTAATCCATTATCTCCCTTTTAGAACTATTTTGGAGATATGCGTTTTGCCTTTTTCATAATAAGGTCATTATAGACAATTAAAGTCATTAAATATTGTGTTACATAATCATTGTATTTAATATAGATTCTCTAACGCTTTTTATATTAAAGGCTCATTAAATACTGTATCTGTACTCCTTTGTACTGTCAGGTTCATTCCCTTTAATTCTTGGACTTAAATAGGTACGGGCGCTGAATCTTTTGAATAGCTGCTCGTGCCTCTTTCCATGTCTTTGCTCGTACCTATTGCAACTCGTACCTCTTTGCCAATCATAATTCTTTGATCGATCCACGTGTCATGACACATCATCTTTATATGTAAACTCAATTTTTCCCAATATAGATAGTCCCCCCCCACTTGCCATTTATTAATCGATTGAATATTGATGCTCCAATTGCCACTTCTATTTAATGTTCTCGACATGTGTCATATTGTCACTGGTTCTGCAATTATGCAGTACTTTTTAAGTCTTTTTTACGGTTTCACTGTACACGACGCGTCAGCTGTCATTATGACCCTTCCATCATTACACCTTTTCTTTTGATAGTTGCTTCTTAGTATAAATATAACTTCCTTCTTTGTCTTTACCACATAAACTTTTCTGAACATTCAATTTCTCAAATCTTTGTTTGCTTCTTCATCGTATCATCTTGTCTTTATCAAATCCTAACCCTAGTAAGGTCTCCATAGTTGATAACTTCCCTAACACCCCCAGTAGGAGTAGAAGAGGAGGTAGACTTCGTAATTTAGGATCTTTATTTGCACGTGGTTCTTCTGTTCCTTCTCCTGGTTCTGGCCCCTCTTCTAGAACTAGAGGTTCTATCTCACAAAGATCCTCTTCCAGGGGTAAGGATTCTTATGAACCTCTTCGTGAACCTTTAGTAGAGGAGATAGTTCCTGTAGAACTATCTTTCTATAACGATAGAGTGTCTCTTAGAAATCAAGTATCTTCTTTAGATCAGGCTGATGTCTATCCCACTCAAATTATAAAAGGTTTGATTCCTTTAGTTTGTAGAGACTGCCACTGGAGTCAGGACTTTCCTATCATTATTCCTAATCCAAATCAGAGAATTACTTCTTACTTAACTAGATTTTCCTTCGTCTACACGTATCCCTTCACATTAGGATTCAAACCTTCTATCGACCCCTTTATTCTTGAGTTTTATCGCTTCTTTGACGTTTGCTTAGGTCAAATTGGCCCAATAATATGGAGGGTCATTGCTTGTTTGATGCATTTGATCAACTTAGACAAGGTGCCTTTTACTTTCCCCCATCTGATTCACCTTTACTCTCCTAGGCTTTTCCGTAATGGTGTTTTTACACTTATAGCTAGGAGCAAAAGGGTTTTAGTTAGCCCAGAAGATGACAAAGACCGTGGCTAGTACACCAGGTTTGTTGCTGCCCCCACTGTTGGTTTAGTGGGTGAAGAAAACGTTCCCTTCCTTGAGAAGTGGAATTTTGCACGTGAGTCGTTTTACTTTCTCGTACCTTTTTCTTCAGTTATTGATTTTTCTAATTTTACTTCCCTTTTCTAGCAATCATGGGAGTTGTGGATGATGTTCCCAATTTCCGTGATTGGGTAGAAAAGCTTCTGAGTATTGCACCAATGGATGGTAGGTCTTGGAAGACACTTTCCCATCGATTTGGTTGGAAGGTGAAAACTCATGGTAAGAGTTTTTATTTTACATATTATGTTTTTTTATTTTTTATTTTTGAGCTTACTTCAATCCTTCTTTTTATCAGAATTTTTCATTCGAGGAGTTACTGCTGAGGCGGTTACGGCTTCCCGTATCTCTTTAAAAAGGGCCCAAGAAATAATCTCGGGTTCTTCATCGAAAAGAAAAGTCGTTGCTGACCAGGACTCTGAAGAAGAGGAAAACGAGGGTTCCTTGGTAACAAGGCCACAGGCCCGAAGACGCATTATTTCTGATGACGAAGCAAAAGCATCCCCCCTCAGTTTTTATTAGCGGGTTTGGCAGTGAAAATTTAGGCCCAGTTTCTGATGAAGCTCCCCTGGCTTCTTTTTCTACTTCCGTGTCGGTGATTCCTTCTTTGCCGGTCTCGGCTGTTTTTGCTCCTCCCCAGGTTGCTGTCTTTACTACTTCTATCGTTCCTCCTTCGACAACTCTTCATCTACTTTCTCACCGTGTAGAGGTTGGCTCCTCAAATGGACGTGTTTCCATGAGGCAGGTGATTATTGAAGTCCCCGCTGAGGGTAATCTTTTAAGGAAATTAGGTCAAGCGGACGTGTGGCTAAAGCCTTTAATTGGTCCAATTGAGAAAGCTAAGCTGGAGAGCCATAGTTCCTTAACATTGATGAATGACATTGTGCATTTTTCTTTAAAGGTATTTCCCCCCTTTTCTTTTATCATGTTTCTATCTTCAGGATTCTTATTTCCTTAGGCTAATCTCATCGATACAGATATGATAAAAAGGGTTACCTTCACAGAACAATTAATGCGCAATTATCAATTAGAGGTGTACAATTGGAAGGATCAGTATGAAAGTCTTTAGATTGACGTGGATTATTTAGAAGAAAGTAAGAGTACCTGGGAGCAGCAGGTACGGGCCTTGACTTCAAAATTGTGAATTGCAAAGGCTTCCTCAAGTCAAGCAGATAAAGAAAAGGCTCGTCTTGAAACTTCCTTCTACGAGCAGTTGTCCAAGGCAAGCGAAGAGATTAGAGGACTGAAGTTTCTCTTAGATGAAAAAGAAGCTTATGCTGGTGAGCTTGTGCAGAATTTGACTCAAGCACAAGAAGACCTTCGAATTTCTTCCGATAAGGTTTGTGCCTTTGAAAATTCTCATGCCTCTCTTCAAGATTCTTACACATTTGCCTTGGCTGAAAATGAAAAGTTGACTAATGAAATTGCTGATTGGGAGAGGGATTATGAGATCCTTGAGGATAAGTCTGCCATGGAAGTGAGTTGGACATTCTGAATTCTCGCCGTGATACCCTTGTTAAAGCTAGCCAAGAGAATTTTAACTTGGAATCTGAGTTAGCTAAAATCAATAAAGCTATTGAGAAGGCTCAGAAAAAATAAGATTTTCTTTCTTCTGTGGCTGAAGCTTCTGCAAATGTTGAAGTTGATACGGGTATCCCCACTCCTTCAAGCCAAGTTGAGCTCGCTGTTGTAAGCCAAGCTGAACCTACTATTGTAAGCCAAGTTGATCCTGCTGCTGTTGATGCACCTATTTTAGTTCCCTCATCTTCTTAGTGACAAGTTTAAGTTGTTTGAATTCCTTTGTTTTTCTTTTCTCAGGTACCTTTTTGGAAAGTTGTGATTAAAACCCTTGGTTTCATTTCAGGGTTTGTTTTTGGAAACTTAAGTCCCTAGACATTTTATGGGGCAATATGTATAAATAATTTGCAGTTTTATGACTAAGTTCATACTTAGTCTTAGTTTTTTAATATTAAGAATTTTTTCGTTACTATTTGAACTTCTGTTTTATTTATTCTTGCCTTTATTTCTTAGGACTTACGGAATAAGTTGCATTTTTATCCTTCAAAAAATGCTTCTGTTAACTTTATAATATTCAAAATAATCATGAATTTTATAAAAGAAGGCTCTTTCATATTCGACACTTAATGAAAAAGATGTCTCAACATCATAATGGTGTTAACATACGATAAAAGAAATAGGATTACACATGCTTCTTTGAAACAACTTTTGACAAGTTTTTATTCGAACTTTGTCTAGTTTTGAATAACACTTTACACGTATTTGAATTACATCTATAACTTTCTTGTAACTGTTTTTCTTGTAACAGATTTCAAAAAAGAAAATGAACGCGAGGTTTTTATTTATAACCCATTTCAGTGCATTGCTTTTACCCTAACTATGGTAAGGTTTATCTTTGGCCTTAGCTTGTAACTTTGCTCTACACTTGACTCATTCAATGAGTGAACTTTTCAGGCTTAATCTTTGATTATTTCCCAATATTCTTTGCCTTCTTTATACTTACGCCTGTGTATGTTATATAGTCCCCCAAGTATTTGAGCGTTGAATATAGACTGCTTAACCCATTTGTATTTCTATCAGAATAATTGTAAACTTAGGCCGAGAATTTTAATTTATTCCTCGTGCCTTGCAGTCGTGACTCATCATTTAGCACGGGTTAGCTTTTTTGCCTATCATCTAAAATCGTTAGTAAAATTTTAACAATTCAAAATTAAACTTTAAAATATGGATACCTGACGGGGTATTCCTTAGAAGTAGTATCTCTTCAGGTGAACAGCATTCTAATGCGAAGGTAGTATCTTGCCATCCATTATTTCTAACTCATATGCTCCTTTGCCTGCAATACCACAAATTCTATAGGGTCCTTCCCATGTTGGACTTAATTTTCGTGCATTAGCTGTCTTCGTAGATTGAAAAATCTTTTTGAGCACAAAGTCCCCAATTTTGAAGAATCTGAGGCGTGCTTTTCGGTTGTAGTATCATTCTATGACCTGCTTCTGTGCTGCTACTCTTATTAGTGCAGCTTCCCTCCTTCTTTCAAGTAAATCAAGATTTACACTTATCTCCTCATCATTAGACTCTTCTGACGCATGTGTGAACCTTGTACTCGGCTCTCCTATCTCAACTAGAATTAAAGCTTCAGCTACATAAACCAATGAAAATGGTGTTTCTCTTGTGCTTGTTTTTGCTGTTGTGCGATATGCCCATAGAACACCAGGTAACATTTCTGGCCAATTACCTTTGGATTCCTCTAAATGCTTCTTTAAATTTTTGATAATGACTTTGTTTGTTGACTCAGTTTGCCCATTACCCACTGGGTGATAAGGAGTGGATGTAATCCGTTTAATCTGCCAACTTTAAAAGAATTTTGTGATTTGAGCTCCTATAAACTAGGGGCCATAGTCACACACGATTTCCTTGGGCACACCGAATCGGTATATGATATTTCACAAAATAAAATCTTTAACCTCCTTTTCTCGCACCTATTTGAATGCTCCAGCCTCTACCCATTTAGTAAAATAGTTAGTGAGTACGAGCAAAAATTTTACCTGCCCTTTTGCTTGTGGTAGTGGACCTACGATATCCATTTCCCATTTCATAAATGCCTACGGTGCAATGATCGGATGTAGAAACTCCGCAGGTCTATCCATATTATTACCGTACCTTTGGCATTTATCGCATTTAGCCACGAAACGTTCCGCTTCTTCTTCCATTTTAGGTCAATAATAACCTGACCTAATCAGGGTTCTTACCAATGACCTTCCTTCTGCGTGATCCCATAATTCCCCTCATGTATTTCTTTCATTACATATTCTATCTGAGAAGGTCCGAGATATTTTGCTAAGGGACCACCGAATATTTTTCGGTAGAGATTGCCTTGCTTTAAGCAATACTGAGCTGCCTTTTTTCGAAGTGCATGAGCTTTTTTCTTATCTTCAAGGTCAATACCATACTGTAAAAACCAACAATCTCGTTCCTCCAGTCCCCAGTTAAATTATTAAAATTTACCTCATTCTTATCGGGGTCGAGAACTGAATGAAATAAATGAATAACTGAAGCATTTGCATCGCTTGCCACGTATGCCGTAGATGCGAGATTAGCTAGGGCGTCCGCTTTAGAATTTTCATCTCTTGGTATATTCATAACTTTTCAGGTTTGAAATTGTTTTATCAAATCCCGTACCTTTACTAAGTACTACTGCATCCTTGCTTCCCTGGCCGTATAAGTCCCCAACATTTGATTAACTACGAGGTGAGAATCACTTTTGATTATAATCTGATTTATGCCAAGTTCTTGTGCCAGTTCTAAACCTGCAATCATAGCTTCATACTCTGTCTCATTGTTATTTATATAATGATATTTAATAGCTTGTGAAATGGTTTCACCTGTAGGTAGTACCAAAACAATCCCTAAACCTGCACCTTTTACATTAGATGAACCATCAGTAAATAAGGTCCAAGTTCCTGGATTAGCTCCATTGAACACCTGCAATTCTTTTTCTGCTTCTAATTGCATTCCTTGGCTAAAATCAGCCATGAAATCTACTAACACCTGTGATTTTATAGCAGTTCTAGGTTGATATGTGATATCGAATTTGCTTAATTCTATAGCCCACTTAGCTAGCCTTCCAGATAATTCATGCTTATGTAATATATTGTAATGGATAAACAGTTACTACAACAATGGGATGACATTGAAAATAAGGTCTTAATTTTCTAAATGCCATGATTAATGCAAGTGCAAGCTTTTCCAATTGAGGATACCGCGTCTCCGCATCTAATAAAGATTTGCTGACATAATAGATCAGAGATTGTTTACCTTGGTCCTCATGGACTAAAACTATACTTACCGCTACTTTTGAGACAGCAAGATAGATGAGCAGTCTTTCCCCAACCTTTAGTTTTGCGAGCAACGATGGATTTGATAAATATGTCTTCAAATTTTTGAGTGCATGTTGACATTCCTCATTCCATTCAAAATGATCTTGCTTTTTAAGAGCTGAAAAGAATTTAAAGTACTTTTCTGATGATTTAGAAATGAATCTCCCCAAGTTTCAGACAAGTGTGATATATGATCTCCTGAATGCTGGGTTTTAACGAGCATATCGTCTATATAGACCTCCATAGTTTTTCCCAAATGTTCTTGAAATATTTTGGTTACCAGTCTTTGATATGTTGCACCTGCATTTTTTAGGCCAAAAGGTATTACTTTATAACAGTAAGTCCCCCTGTCTGTTATAAACGAAGTTTTTTCTTCATCTGCGGGATCCATCTTGATTTGGTTGTATCCTCAGTATGCATCTAAAAAACTTAATAACTCATGCCCTGCAGTAGCATCAATTAGTTGATCTATATGAGGTAATAGGAAAGAATCTTTAGGACAAGCTTTGTTAAGATCTGTATAGTCTACATAAACTCGCCATTTACCGTTTTTTTTAGGTACCACAACAGTGTTAGCTAACCAATTAGGATACTTTACCTCGTGGATAGACCCATTCTTTAATAATTTTTAGACCTCATCTTGAATCACCTGATTTTTGAAAGTTCCTTGTCTTCTCTTCTTTTGTTTGATAAGTGGATAAGATGGGTCTTCATTTAATTTGTGAGCCATTACCTCCGATGGTAGTCCTGTCATATAAGAAAGGGACCAAGCAAAATAATCCGCGTTAGATTTTAAAAATTTAATCAACTTACGTTTCATATCCAGGCTGAGATTGGCTCCTATGTAAACTTTCTTTTCGGGCCAGTATATAAACAATACTACAGCCTCCAGCTCTTCTATCGTTGTTTTGATATTTTCATTTTCTTTTGGTTCTTGAATGAAATCGGGCCTTGAATCCACATATGTTTTCCCTTGTTCAGTTGAGGTATCCTCAACCGGGTTCTGTGATTGCTATTTTTCTTCATTTTTAGTACTTGAATCTACCACAGAGTGGATGCTCCTGGATGTCTGTTGGTCTCAACGAATTTGACATATTCCCCATGGTGCTGGAAGTTTGATGACTTGATGCAAGGTTGATGGAACTGCATCTATATCGTGGATCCATGGCCTGCCAAGAATGATGTTGTAAGCCATTTCCATCTACACTACCTGAAATTTCGTATCCTTGACAACTCCTTCTGCGAATGTAGTAAGCATCACCTCCTCTTTCGTCACAATACTGGAATTGTCAAATCCTGACAAAGTATGTGCTTTTGGTACCAATTTATCTTCACCTTGCATCTCATGTAATAGTCGAAGCAAAATAATGTTCATGAAACTACCTGGATCAATCAAATCACGTTTCACATTAGTGTCATGTATAAGTAAAGATATTATCAATGCGTTGTTATGTGGAGTTAATAGGCCATCCGCATTGCATCATCGAACGTAATATTTTTTTCTTCTAAAACATGACGCAACCGCTTCCCGTGGGTAATCGTTACTTTGGAAACCTTATTGGTTGCGGTATACGTCACACCATTGATTTCTTCTCCTCCGCTGATAACATTGACGGTTCTTTTAGGTGAAGGTGGTTTAAGGGGCTCCTACCTATTCTTCATGTATGCTTGTTTACCTTTCTCACTGAATAACTCGGTGAGATACCCCTATTTTAATGAATGATCAACTTCACTTTGCAAGAACCCAAAGTCTACCGTTTTATGCCCGTGATCATTATGAAATTCGCACCAATAATTAGGGTTTTGCCTGTTTGGATTCGATCTCATCTCCTTTGGCCATCGTACCTTGTCTCCCATGCTTCTCAAAACAGCCACGAGTTCGGAAGTGCTCACATTGAAATTATAACCGCCAAACCTCGCCTTTAAGTTTCTATCATCATCTCTTGACTCACACGTGCTTCGATCATTCCCAAATCTTGATGACGAGTCCGACTCTCTATTCCCGGGTTTGTGATCATACCTCTGATTATCCTGTTTTGACCCTGAGTCTTTTCCCGCAGGTTCCATGTATGGCTCGTACCTATTTTTACCGGACCTTTTTTTGGTTTTCACCCATCTCGAACTTACCTTTTCTTCTTTTTGATGCCGTGAAATAATATCTTCTTCAATCCTCAGCTTCATGCTATACCTATTATAAACGTCATTCCATGTCGTCGCTGGGAATTCACGAAGACTCTCCTTGAGTCGCCTCGTAGCTTTTGAGCTTTTTTCATTCAAGTTACTCGTGAATGCTATAGCTGCCCAATTGTCAGGTACGCGCGGTAATGTCATTCTTTCACGTCGGAATCTGTCGACGAACTCTCTGAGCAATTCTGAGTCCCCTTGCTTGATTTTGAAAATATCGTCCATTCTTTTTTCGACTTTCTGAGCTCCCGAGTCTGCTTTGATAAAAGAATCTACAAGCTCAGCAGAAGAATTTATAGAATTTTCGGATAAAAGAGAATACCATGTTAATGTACGCTTAGTGAGTGTTTCACCGAATTTCTTGACCAATACAAATTCAATCTCCTGTTTGGTCAAGTCATTGCCTTTGACACCCGTTGTGAATGCAGTCACGTGGTCTCGTGGATCACTTGTTCCATCATATTTTGGAATATCAGGCATTTTGAATTTCTTTGAAATTGGGATGGGAGCAGCACTTGGCTTCCAGGGTTGTTGCGAATATTTATCCATATCTATCTCTTTGATTACGGGTGGCACCCCGGGTATTTGCTCTATGCGGTCATTTTGCTCCTTAAGCTGTTTCTGCAATGTTAATACTAAATTTTGTAGGTCAGAATTAACTAAGTTACCTGGTACTCCTTCTTGTGATTCGGTGGAGGTTCCACCACCTCCTGAATTAACAAGCCTAGAACGAGGATTCTCCAAAGTGTTGTTATTTGGAGTGGGTGTGAGTGGTGCAGCAGGTAATTGATTAGCAAAAGCTTCAAGAGCTTTATTAACCTGTGCAACAATTAATTTTTGCAAAGCTTTATCGATAGCCTCAACATTTTCAAATTGAGCGCTTCCATGTGCATGAGATCCATCAAGAGTGCCTTCTCGAGACCGTCGAGGAGAGCTTTGTGGAGAAGGCACATGAGTATGATTATCCTATTGATTCCCCTGAAGTTGTTGGTTTTCTTGATTTCCTTGAGTGTTGTCATTATTGTTCGACATGGTTGACGCAACAAGGAAAGTAAAGCTAAAAAGAATAGATTATCAGATTCCCGGTAACGGAACCAATTTGTTTAAACAAAAAATAGAATTCAGCCAAAGCTTTATTTTAAGAAGAACAAGGGCTACTGATAATCAGAAATGAATAATAGTAACTGATTTTGAGAGCAATAGAATAAGTAGCAGAAAATATAGTAACTCAGTATATTCAGTTGATATTGCGTGTCCTTACAATTGATTCATTCTCTCCCTTTTATAGCTATTTTGGAGATATGTGTTTTGCCTTTTTCATAATAAGGTCATTATAGACAATTAAACGCATTAAATGCTACGTTACATAATTATTGTATTTAATACAGATTCTCTAACGTTTTTTATATTAAAGGCTCATTAAATACTGTATCTGTACTCCTTTATACTATCAGGTTCATTCTCTTTAATTCTTGGACTTAAATAGGTACGGGCGCTGAGTCTTTTGAATAGCTGCTCGTGCCTCTTTCCATGTCTCTGCTCGTACCTGTTGCAACTCGTACCTCTTTGTCAATCATGTCATTCAATTTTTCTCAATACAAACGTTACTATTGTTCCACGGGCAAATTTAAACTTACGAATGGGATATGCATTTGCACATCAGCTAGTTTTGATGGTTCATACCAAAATTTAACTGGTGCAAGTAAATAGAAAGCAAAAAAAGAAATGAATCTAATTAAACAATTACCAAACACGAACAAAACAAAAGACAAAAAGAGAAGGTAGAGTGAACTTTCATATATTAGCAACATTCACATTTTCTATACACAAATATCAATATGTTTCTTTCGTGGTAAGTACCACACAATGCAAACAAAATGACATAAAAAAAATCAAGACAATGAAATGATTCTCTCTTTTTTGTACGATTACGCGTGCAAATTATACCAACACTAAATTACAAAATCCATCACTAAATTACAAAGTTTCTACATAATTCCTTGCCTAACATTTTCTTAACATTGCCACCTAATAAAAATATGAATCCAACTCATCATTGTGCAATTACCCTTTTAGTCCTTTTCCCCGTTGACTTGATCAACTTTGACCAAAACCCTTCTTTCTTCTTCTTTCCATTAATTCCAACTCTACCACCTCTAGCAACAATAGCTATTGATCTACTCTTTTTCAAACCACCGCCGGCGCCTCCGCCGGTGAGAGTAACAAAGGAGTAGTGACCGCCGGTAACGTCGGAGGTGATCCGACGGTGGCCGACGGCTCCACGTGGCGAGACGCAATTGGATGAAGTAGTAGAGGAAGATAAAGAAGAAGATATTGAAGCAAGTGCAGCCATAATTGTAGATGTACCATTAATTTTGGAGAGTTTTTCTCTTAGACAACAAGAACATACTCCTGGCTGTTGTTTGTGTTGTGGATGCTTCTTGCATATTACTTCTGGTTCTGAAAAAGCCATTCAGTTGATATTTATGATGATATGATCGATAAGAAGCTGAATTTCTGCCTTGTGCGTTTTTTGATCACGTAAATGAGATTTGAGTTAATGCAACAAAATATGAAGAAAAGGGTTATATATATACACAAGGAAAATAGGAGGGGGGGGGCATAGGTAG
>MU691578.1:47847-59303 GCA_026770625.1 Nicotiana glauca
AGGTAGGGGGTTGGAGGGAGGGGGGTGGGGAGGTATTAAGAAGGAAAGTGTGTGGAGGATGGGTGAATATTGGCCCGTGTGGAATTGGGAATTGTGTATAATTTTTATATTAAAAATATTAAATTCAGATGAACAGGTACTCCGTCCGCTACTATTGATAGACACGAATTAAGGAACGTATAGGACCGTGTGGGTCACGACCGACTTTGGTTTTTCCTAAGTTAAGTTGCACCCACGCACACGTTGCGTCATTTCCTTAATGTTAAACGCACACGTTGCGTCATTTCCTTAATGTTAAATTATTACTATAAGGAAAACTAATGTTTTAAAATTAGACACATAATAAATCAGTAAACTAATAATTAGGAGTAATTACTTTTACGTAGTGGAGATTTTTCCTTTGCTAGTCTATCAGTAGAAGATTTTAAATAACCTTCTTAAAATTAGCTTATAAATATTAAACAATTTACATATTCTGCGACTGCTACTAACATAATTGCGAATGATCAAATCAGGAATTAGTTTTGGAGTGTATATTGATATAGGTAAATGAATCCTTTTAATTAAGTTGTTGAATCATATAACCACTTCATCTAAAATTTTAGTCATATATGTTATTTATTGAATTATATTTTCAATACGATATTTATGAGCGAACATTGATTCTTTCACAGACCAAATACGTGAAATTTATTTTGATAATACATGGCAGCAAATTTTGAAATTATGACTTCTATTTATAGTGATATATATCATGTTGGATTGTATGACTATTAATCTGTTAGAAAAAATAATTGAAGTTCCCTTTTTTACTCAATAATTATATCTTAAACAAAAACGGATTTATAATTAGCTAGGTCCTTTATGTAGTGGTAATCCGAAATTTGGTTGCATATTATATAAAATAATCACTAATTCCATATGATTTGCGTGTGATTCCTACTTTTTAAGTGCTTTTTCTCGGCCACAAAATTATTGAAGATGCTGCTACGTTATCTTTTGAAATTATATTTAAATGTTTTGTCCACAAATTGCGGAAACGAATTATATCATAATGACGTATAGTTTGGTTTCTTTGTTTATGAAAAAACAACGTAAACACGAACCTAGAACATGGCTTTTTCATCTTTTAATTCTTCTTTTAGTTTTCCTTTGGTCAAAAAAAGATTGCCATATATATTTATGCGTGTGATGTAATATACACGGAATTAAGAAAAAAGATGGAAGAAAAGAGGGGTTACGTGTTAGTTAAGTGGACCTTTTCTGCTTTTCCTTTTTTATATATTTGGTCAAAGTAAAGTCTTTAACGACTGAGATTATTAAGTAAACAATTCACAGTAATCTAGCATGCACACGAGGGCCTCAATGCTGCTTTAATTTTTTTTTTTTTTTTGTAAGATTTACTTTTTTCATTTTACATAATAATTAAATCAAAGTGGTTAGCTTAAGTGTGTCATGTTTATTTGCATTAAAAAGAAGAAGAAAATATATATTGTACGCTAAGTATATTAGTTAAAAAATTATATTGCACGAGTTAAACAATTACTTGACCAAGAAATTGGAAGTGAAGTGCGGGTACAAAGAGACAAAGTACAACCAACAAAACAAACATCCACCAAATCTACAGCCTAATTGTAGTGGTTCCAAAATATAAAAACTCGAAAGACTTGAATAAAATAACACAAAACAGCCAAATATTCAGTCTTTTCAGAAAGTGTCTTTTATTTAATAGTCAAATTCATAATCGGGAAATTGAACAATATTTCATATCCATTAGTGCTGAAATTCAGTGGAAATTACGATTCTGTAGTTATAACCTTCTTATTCGCTAGGTTGCCGATTACTTCCTCCGATCCAAAAAGAATGTCGTTTTCATCTAACCAATTCGGTGTAAAATAAAGGGGGAATTCGATTTTGCTATCATTACAACTGTTATATATTAGCTACTTCTATACAACATTTCTAATAAGAGTTTAGTAAAAATAACAACGGAGCTCCCTTAAAATAAAAAAAAATTTAAGACGTTTATAAGGTTATTTTTCTCTAATTGTAAATTGTCATTGGAGATCATGATTTCCTCCAAATTAACTCTTGCCTTAGGAACCAAAAAGCATTAAATACTTTATTCCAACCAAAGGTAGCTAGAGCTAGCAGCCCGACTAGGGGTTTAATCAAACTTATACGCTTTTGCTCAAACAATATATTCGTGCTAAAATTTTTATTAATTATGTTCAAATCATAAGTTTAGAATCTAGTATTAGCACTTGAAGCTATTATTCTAAAGTCCAAAATGTATAAGTTGAAATTCAGACCCCGCCTTTGATTAATTCCAAATCTACTCCTGAAAATGATCTAGAAAGTTTGAAGAGATATAAATAATAAGTTAAGGAGATATATTAAGAATAATTTAGTAAAAATACTTATGCTTAATACTATTAAATAATATTTTAATAGATATGCCAAAACTTTAAATTTATCTCTTAATATAAAAACTAAGGTTTATCTGAAGAAATAGGAGAACCAAAAAGAAGTTTTTTTTCTTTTTAGTTTCGGGGTGGGGGGTGGGGGGGTTGTAGTGGAAAATAAACACATTGAGCCAACCTCAGCGGCTGAAAACCGCCGTATGAGGCTGTTCTATGGTTGTCAATTGAGTACGTATCATAACATCCTACTCATTACATAGTTTACTATACTGTACATTTTTTTTGTTTTTCTCTTCAAAGTGTGGGAAGAACCAAGAGATTCTGTACATGCACGTGAAATTGTCTGATGAACAAACGACCAAAGATTCAGATCTTGATCCCAACTGATTCGACCTCTAAACTTTATATGTTGATAGTGTAAGAAAAAATTATATAAGCTCATTATATTTTAATATAATGTAACGTATATTTTGTTTTTCAGATACCGATTTCATTTTTTATAAGCAATTATTTGTAGTAGTAATATTTTGATATCGAAAGTGAAAAGAAATATAACGATTTGATTGGTCGTTTTGAACAATTGCGTCCGGTCGGCAGTTCGAGGTCACGAGTAGCTTCACACAGTATAATATGACTTGCGTGCATCGGTTCGGGTTTTGGGGGAGTTTGGAAAGGATTTTTAGAAGTAACTCTCATTTGAAAAGCTCGAAGTTGAAAGAATTGACCAAGGTTTGTCTTTTGAGTATTTGACCTCGGATTAGAGTTTTGATGTTTTCGATAGGCTTGGTTGGTGATTTTGGACTTCGGTGTGCGTCCAGACTTGGATTTGGAGGTCCGTAGGGTAATTTGAAGCATTTTGGTGAAATTTGGAAAGTTGAAGTTTTGGAGGATTGAGAGGTTTGACCAAGAATTGACTTTGGTGATATCGGGGTCGGAATGTGATTCCGAGAATTGGAGCAGTTCTGTTATATAATTTGGGACTTGCCTGCAAAATTTGGTGTCGTTTGGAGTTGATTTGATATAGTTCAGACGCTTGGTTGTGTTTCTAGAAGTTCTTGAAGTTCATGGTGATTTTCATATGTTTTGGCATCCGATTCGTGGTTCTAAAGGATATTTTGGTGTTCCGATTGCGCGAGCGAGTTCGTTTGTTTTTAAACCTGTGTGGGTGTTTAGTTTGGAGCCTCGGGGGCTCGGGTGAATTTCGGATTGTTTTTGTCAAAAAATTTGAGTGTTGGTTCTGGTTTAATCGCATTTGTGATGTTTTGGTCGCAAATGCGACTATCACATTTGAGAACCTGGGCTGCTGGGCAGGAATTCACTTTTGCGAAGAATTCCTCGCATTTGCGAAGGTTCCTGTTCGCGCTTGCGAAGCATTTGGTCGCAAATGCGACCTTAGCAGAAAACCTTTTGTTTCGATTTTGCGATATTTTGTCAGCATTTTCCGAGGCCGCATTTGCGAATCCTCTGTCGTAATTGCGATATCTGCAGCCTGCTAATAGTTGGGCATTCCGAGTTTTAGCTTCATTTTATCATATTTTTGAACCCTAGGTCTGAGAGTGGATGATTTTGCGAGAGGATTTTCATATCAAATCACTGGGTAAGTGCCTCTAATCAAGTTTCAATTATATTTTGTGATTATACCTTAGATTTAACATCAAATTCATAGAAATCTAAAGGAAAATTTGGAGAAAATTGTAAAATCTTTCAAAAATATAAAATGATGAATTGGTATCAGAACTTGACAATTTTGGTATGGTTGAACTCGTATCAGAATGGGTGTTTGGATTTTATAAATTTATCGGGTTCCAAGGTGCGGACTCGGGGAATTGACTTTTATTGACGTTTTGCAAATTCTATAAGGATCATAGCTTTGTTAATTAAAATTATTTTCTTATTTAAATCGTCTTTGGCTAGATTGAGTCGAGCATTGGTGAATTGATAAAGGAAAAGCTAAATTGAGTATTAAGTTGGCCAAATCGAGGTAAGTGTCTTGTCTAACTTTGTGTGGGGGAACCCACCCCTTAGGAATTGAGTTAATTGTGCTATCTTATTATGTGAAAGTCGTGTACGCAAGGTGACGAGTGGGTACACGGTCCATATATGGTATTGACCAGTTTATATTGTCTAGTCTCTTCTCATCCCTTTGATCAAATTGTCATAACATGAGATATCTCGTTGCTAGGCTATTGTTACATGCTCTATTTGACATTGTTAGCACTTATTGTACCTCTTACTTGTTGTTTGGCTCGTATATGCCTTAGCTGAAGTTATTGCCTTCCTTATTGCCTTATTACCTATTAATTGTTGAGTTCTTCTATTACTATGTGCATATCTGCTGCACGTCCAAATTGTTGTGATTGCCTGCTTAGTTATTACATGCCTTACACGTCTTGTCATTTTGTAAAGGTTGTTCTATTCCTTTGATTTTACATGGTTCCCTTGTTGTCATGTACTCATACCTTTGATTGTAGAAATTTTGGTAAATTTAGTTATTCAATTGTTGTTGCTGATTTAAATTGTTGTACGGGGGATACGTAATATTGTGATATCGTTATTGTATAGTGAGATCGGGTTGCACGCCGCAACAGGTGAAATAAAGATAGATTATTATGGTGAAATAAGGGTAGATTATTATGGTGAAATACGTGTGAATTATGATATTGATAATATATGGTGGGATCGGTTTGCGCGCCACAAAATATTATGTTTGTTGTTGTGATATTGATATTGTACGGTGGAATCGGGTTGCACGCCGCAACATGTGGAATAAGAGTGAATTGATATGATGGAATAAGTCTGGATTATGATATTGATATTATATGGTGGGATCGAGTTGCGCGCCGCAACATATTTTTGTATTTTGGTATCCCCTGTTTTATTGTATTGACTTCAGTTCCTTCGTACGAGACTCTGATATTGTATTTCTGGCTTTCATTGTTTTCTGAGGATCGAGTTATTGTCATTGACTTATTGCCTTGTCGTCATTTTCTGAGCTCTTTTCCTAATACTATTATCCTGGTGAATTGATTTTGAAGGTGAATTTACTACGTTGAGTCATTACCTCCTGCCCTGCTGAGTTATTAGTAATATAATAATTTAAAATAAAAAAATTAATATCATGCTACCTTGTGTGACTTTTAAGTTAAGACTCGCCGTATATTTTGGTATTCACAATTTCTAATAGTTGTTATATTTATTTCAATTATGTCTGAGACTTTTATTTCACTTTAAAAAAATTGTTATTATGTTTTAATTTAATTCTATATTAAATTCAATAGCATATTCGATGTTGTATTTTATTTGACAATGTTATTTTTTTTACTCAAATGATTTCTAAAATTACTTCATCTTTCTTAGTGATTTTCTACTTGGTTTAGAAACTGTAATTTTACTTTATGATATATAAATGGAATCTCTTGAACATCTTAATTAACATTTGACACATATATTATGTATCGAGTAGAACGTAGATTTTGCCGTGCAAAGTGAGATGAAAAGATGTGGGCCCAAGGTGCCATGTGTGTTAAAGGTTTGGAAGCTGTGAGTGATATGAGCTTACGAGAATTAGGATTGTTGGAATTGTGTATTAGAAACGATTCGATTGGTTGAGTTGACATTATTTTCTCTACTTGAACTCATTTATGCTTCATCCGGACCCCAACTATGTTATTGTTTAAATTACTTGATTAATTCTCGTTGTCATTTGTGTTTCCTCTTATCGTTACTACTGCTTGTAATCTGATACCTTTATGCTATTGGTATTACTTTGACAGTTTTTCCTTGTAAGATTTATTGTTGGGTTTTGTTATTATTTATTAATAATAAATGAGATGTGAATGGAAAATGGTGGGAAAAAAAATGGAGGAAAGTAAAATTTTAAATGAGTTCATTTCATTAATGCACTTTGTCCCTCATTGGTAGAAGAAAAGAAAATCTTTGTGTATATATAGAGAAGCTCATCTTTTAGCTCTTAAAGAGCTAAGAAGAAGGCAAGCCTTGCGACGTCGTCGTCGTCGCTCGCTCAGCTCGGCTTCGGCTTCGGATTTGGTCAAAGATTGATTGATGAATCTTTTTGGACAAAATTCCTTCTCAAATATTTAATTAATTAATTAACGAATATTACCTAGTCCGGTTTGACCCGTTTTCTTTCCTGGATTATTTTAAATCCGTTTTAATTTTTCCGCAAATATTTTCAAGTTCCAATAGCTATGGCTGTTCTGAAAGGTTGCAAACCTTTTCAGAAACAGCACCAAATTGGCTATAAATATACCTTCAAATCCCAGAATATTTACTTACAAAATTTTCTGATAATCTTCTTCTTCTTCTGCATAAAAATTCCAGTGTGTTTTGCAGCCTTCGAGTGGTTCGCTGTTCATCGGCGTTTTTGGTACCAATACTCCGGTGAGTTAAATCGTTCTATCCTGGGAGGATATATTCAATAACCTCGAGTACTTGAGGGAAATAATTTCCTTAAGGACACATTTTGTATTCAGTGGGCTCGATTTGTTCCTATACCGTTTTTAAAATTTGTTTTGAAGAAGTTCAAATTCTGTTTTCGGAATTTAATTTCTACTAACTTTCTGTTTCTATTTTCAGAAAGATTACTATTTTATTTACAGCAATACAGATTGATAACAATCTTAAGAAAATTACATTTATTATATTTTGTATTTTGTTTGAATTTTACTATTCTGATTTGAAGATATAAAAACTTCATAAGAGTATTGAAATTCAGAAAATGATTTGAAGAATATAAAAACTTCATCGTTTTTTTGTAAAACAATATATAAAAACTTCAGTAGTTTTTATCATACAGTTTATTGATTACAGTATTATTTACTGTTCTGGTTTTGCCAATAATTAATCTCTTCTGTTGTTGACAGTGAGAAATGACAAATGATAACGGAAATCCTTCTGCGACTCTTGGTGCAACGACGATAGCCTCGTCATGCCGCACTGTTGTTCCTCCGGCCGAGAAACCGGGGAAATTTTCTGGAACCAACTTCAAAGGATGGCAACAAAGGGTATTCTTCTGGCTTAATACACTTGGTATGCAGAAATTCACAAGTGAAGAGCCTCCAGTGCCTATTACGGACATGTCGGACAATGAAAAGTTCATGGTTGTTTAAGCGTGGAAGCAGACAGATTTTCTTTGCAAAGGCTATATCTTAAGTGTTTTAGAGGATGACTTGTACAATATATACAGTGCAATGAATACTTCAAAAAAATTATGGGACGCACTTGAGAAGAAGTATAAGATAGAAGATGCATGCTTGATGAAGTTCGTGGTTGCCAAGTTTCTAGACTATAAAATGATAGACAACAAAACTGTGGGAACCTAAGTTCAGGAGCTTCAACTTATTTTTCACGACCTTATTGTTGAAGGTATGGTCGTGAATGAAGCATATCAAGTAGATGCTATGATTGAAAAATTGCTTCCTTCATGGAGAGATTTCAAGAACTATCTGAAGCACAAGCGCAAAGAAATGAAGTTGGAAGATCTTGTGATACGTCTAAAGATAGAGGAAGACAACAAAATGGCCGAGAAGAAGTCTCGTGGAAATTCAACGATCATGGGAGCTAATATCGTTGAGGAGACTGCTCCAAAAAGTAAGAAGAGGAAGAGATCTTCTAGACAAACTAAGGAGCAGAACAAAAAGAAATTCAAGGGCAACTACTACAATTATGGAAAATTTGGTCACAAAAGCCCTGATTATCGTCTCCAAAAAAAGGATAATAAGAAGGGACAAGCCAACATAGTGTAGAAGAATGATGACATTAATGATCTTTGTGCAATGCTTTCGGAATGCAACCTAGTTGGAAATCCGAAGGAGTGATGGATTGACTCTGGAGCCACTCGACATATTTGTGCTATCAAAGAAGCATTTGCGACTTACTCTACTGCTTGTCCCGAAGAATAAATTTCCATGGGAAATAATAATGTAACGACCCGACCGATCGTTTTGAGCTCTAGCACGTCGTTCAGCAGTCTGAGGCAATGAACAACTTCATTTCAGGTATTATGACTTGTACGCATGGTCGGAATTAAGTTTCAGGAAGTTCAGAGTTGATTTGGAAACAGAATTCTCATTTCGGAAGCTTAAAGTTGAAAGAATTAACTAGGATTGGAATTTTGAGTAAACGACCTCGGAATTGGGATCTAAAGGTTCTAGCAGGTTCGTACGATAATTTCGGACTTGGGCGTATGCTGGATTGGGTTTTGGCTAACCCGGGAGCATTTTGGCACCTATTGTGGAAAGTAGCATAATTAAAGAGTTTCATAAGTTTGGGTTGAAGTGAATTTCAGTGATATTGATATCCGTTTGGGATTTCGAGTCTGGGAGTAGCTCCGTATGGTGATTCTGGAATTGGGAGCGCGATCGAAAGTGAATTCGGAGGTCCATAGGTCATTTTGAAGTCATTTGGCTAAAGATAGAAATTTCAAAGTTTTTGAGAAGTTTGATCGGATGTGTACTTTTTGATATCGGGGTCGGAATCCGATTCCGAAAGTTGGAGTAGGTCCGTAATGTCGAATATGACTTGCGTGCAAAATTTGAGGCCAATCGGACGTGATTTGATAGGTTTGGACATCAGAAGTAGAAGTTTGAAATTCTAAAGTTCATATAGCTTGGATTGGAGGTCGATTCATTATTTTAGCATTGTTTGGTGCGATTTTAGGCTTCGAGCAGGTCCGTGTTATGTTTTTAGACTTGTGAGGGTGCTTGGTTTAGAGCCCCGGAGGCTCGGGTGTGATTCGGGATAGCTTTGGAGTGATTTGCTAAGAAATAGGACTGCTGCTTTTGGTATTATCGCAATTGCGATGCTTGGGTCACAAGTGCGACCTCGCATTTGCGAGTTCCTTCTCGCATTTGCGAGCCTGGGCTCTAGGGAGAAAGTCCGCAATTGCGAGACAGGGGATGGGAATTGCGAGGCTGTGATCTTCGCATTTGCGAAGATTTTCGTCGCAAATGCGATAAGGGTAGGGCAAGCTAGGCTTCGCAATTACAATGCTTTTGTCACAAATGCGACATCGCATTTGCGAGCCTGGAGTCGCAAATGCGACTTCTGCGTCTGGAGCTGTGGCTTTTTATTCCGAGACTTAGCCCATTTCCCTTATTTCCCACTTGGCCTTAGGCGATTTTTGAGAGCATTTGAGGAGGGATTTCATCATCATCAAAGAGGTAAGTAATATCTACACATCATAAGTTAGACACATGGATTATGGGTAGATTTAACATGTGAAAATTAAGGAAAATCAAGGGTTTTAGATGAAAAACCTAGAATTTGATAAAAACAAGATTTAACCACGAAATTTGTTAGGGAATAGAGTAAAAATGTTATATTCTTGATCCTTAGGTTATGGGCAACATTATTCTTTAAAAAATTTCGGAATCCGGGCACATGGGCCCCGGGATGGATTTTTGGAACCTTGCATTTAGTATTAGGAAATTGGTTTAATAATTAGAATATGAACTTTTGAGCATGTATTGACTAGTTCTTACCCTATTTAAATAGTTTTGGATCGTTCGACTCCAAATTGGAGGTTTGAGCGCGTTCTTGAATCGGAATATAGGCTTTAGAGCGAGGTGAGTTTCCTTTCTAACCTTGTAAGAGGGAATTGTCCCCATAGGTGAGTTAATTGGTTATGTGCTCCTATTTGTGGGGGCTACGTACGCACGAGGTAACGAGAGTCCGTGCGTAACTACTATTATGTTATTGTCCGGGTAGTTTAGGACCCAATAGCATGTTATACTTGGATTATTTGTGAACTTATTGACAGCTTGAATCGCTTAAATCACATTGAATTAGTAAATAAATTTCTAAAAGGATTAAACTTCATTTTTCTTAAATGGTTAAAAGAGTACTTATTTTCTTTGGAAAATTTCTCCGTGTGGACTCCTAATTGATTATCTGTGTGTGTTTAAATTTTGGAGCGGGCCGAACGTCTCGGCAGATTAAATAGATGCATCTATGGTTCACGCCGTTTGACCCTTGACAGTGCACAATTTACATTTCTGTTGGAGTGGGCCGTCGACCTCGACATGATTTGCGCATGCTTCTATTGCTTGCCCTGAAACTTATTGAAGTTGTTGCTGCCTCTTTCTGGCTTAAGAATATAGGTATAAATAATGAAAAAGACTGATTTCCTATAAAAGAAAGAATTGTTTATTTGCTTCATCCCATTGAATTATAATCATGTTTATAAAAATTCACGACTTAATATATTATGGATATATCATCATTGGACCCCTAGTAAGTGTCGAAGTCGACCATGTCGTTTCTACTTCTTCGAGATTAGACGGGATACTCATTGGGTACGCGTTGTTTTTGTACTCATACTACACTTCTGTATATTTTTGTTGCACAGGCATATGTATTTGGTCATTACAAGTTCCTTGTTATGTCTTTTGGGCTGACTAATGCCCCGACAACTTTTATGCATTTGATGCACAGCGTATTCAGGCCATATCTTGACTCATTCGCGATTGTTTTATTGATGATATTCTAGTATATTCCCGGAGTCGGGAAGATCATGAGCAGCACCCGAGGGTAGTGCTTCAGACTCTGAGGGAGAAGAGATTATATGCAAAGTTCTCCAAATGTGAGTTCTGGCTGAGTTCTGTGGCATTCCTAAGCCACATGGTGTCAAGTGAGGGCATTCGAGTGGATCCGAGGAAGGTGGAGGCCGTGCAGAGTTGGCCCAGGCTCTCCTCAGCTACTGAGATTCGCAGTTTCCTTGGCTTGGCGGGGTATTACCGTCGCTTTGTGGAGGGGTTTTCATCGATTGCGGCCCCTATGACTAGATTGACTCAGAAGGGTGCCCCATTTCAGTGGACAGAGGAGTGTGAGGCGAGCTTCCAAAAGCTCAAGACAACTTTGACTTCATCCCCAATCTTGATGTTGCCTACCGGTTCGGGGTCCTATGCAGTTTATTATGATGCCTCACGGGTTGGACTTGGAGCGGTATTGATGCAGGACGGTAGGGTGATTGCCTACACGTCCCGACAGTTGAAGGTGCATGAAAAGAACTAC
>MU691578.1:61314-101660 GCA_026770625.1 Nicotiana glauca
TTGGAAAAATCAATTGAGAGCTCGGGAGAAGGCGATTTTGAGTGGGTTTTGAAGAGAAGATCATTGGGTAACGTTGCTTTGATCCTTTCTAGTTATATTTCATCTTTTCCTAGTTAAATCAACCATTAGAATTCAAATTCAAGGTCAAAAATGGGGGAAAATGGGTGAAACTTCTTAGACTTAATTATGTGATTTTGAGTGGGCATTTGACCTCCGATTTGGGAGATTTTTATATGATTAGACTCGTGAGAGTACGAGGGTTCTGAAAATGTGAAAATTATTCGATTACGTGGCGTTGGCTGGAGGGGCGTTTTGCTCATTTTTTCTATTTTCGCGCCCTAGCTTTAATTTTAATAGTGGAATCAGTTGTTTACAATATTATTTACGATATGTAATTGTATTGAATAGATTTGGGCCATCTGGAGTCGGATAGTCGTGGCAAAGGCGTCGTTCCTTAGTTGATTTGGCACCGGTTCGAGGTAAGTGGCTTGCCTAACCTTGTGTAGGGGACTTCGTCCCTTAGGATGTGATAATTGGTAATTGGATGCCTTATACGTGAGGTGGCGAGCGCGTACTTGAGCTAATTGTTGAAACCCGAATTTTTATTTAAATACTTGAACTGGATTTTCTTTCATATTTGCTTTATCCTACTTGCTATTATAGCCTGTGCTAGTGTAGAAGAGCATGTCTAATTGATCCAAATTGCCTAATTGTTTAAATTGCCTTAACTGTGATTACGTGGAGCATGTTAGGCCAGTATTATTTGTTGCCTTGTATTGTTGTACTTCAATTTCTGAATATTTGTCTAATTTTGGTTGCGCATTTACATTGGGACTGCGGATGTAGGATTCCGGGAGCTCCCCCCTTGTTTGTTTACTTTGGGACTATGGGTTCGATTCCCGGGAGATCCCCATGCACTTTTATTTTGGGACTACGGGATGGTATCCCGGGAGATCCCCCAACACTTTTATTTTGGGACTATGGGACGGTATCCCGGGAGATCCCCCAACACTTTTATTTTGGGACTACGGGACGGTATCCTGGGAGATCCCCTGCACACTGATGATTGGACTACGGGACAGTATCCTGGGAGATCCTTTGATATTGATATGAGAGTTGGACGATGAGACGGTATCCCTAGAGATCCATTGGACAGTTGAGGAAAGGGCTACATGACGGTATCCTAGGAGACCCTCGTTGGCATTCTTGTTGCAATTTAGCTGTGTTTACTCTGCGTTTCTGTTCTGTCTTTGTAGTATTATTATTTCATTGAGCTGTCTTATTACACTGTTGCGTTCATTAGTTTCGTCGGATTCCTACACTGTTAATATTTTGCTGCTATATTATTTTTGCCTCAGTAGGGCCCTGACCTTTCCTCGTCACTACCCAACCGAGGTTAGGCTTGGCACTTACTGAGTACCGCTGTGGTGTACTCACACCTCTTCTGCGCATGTTTTTCGTGTACAGATCCAGGCACCTCTACGCAGGCTCATTATCAGTAGCTGCACGGAGCATTTCGGAGACTTGAGGTATATCTGCCGCGTCCTCAGACCGGAGAGTCTCCCTCTCACTCTACCCTTTAGTTAGCTAGATGCTATGTGTTCTTCCTTGTTATAGATTTTCCGGATGATTAGAGCAGTGTTATGTATTATTCTTAGCCTATGTTGCCCGTGGGTTTCCGGGTCTTTGGGATGGTTTCAGAATTTAATGTGTTAAAGTGTATGTGCCAGGCGGCAACTGTATACATTACTCATGTTATTTAGCTTTTTGATTACAAATTTCGTAAATGTTGTTACTTCCGCAATGTGTTAGGCTTACCTGGTCTTGAAGACTGGGTGTTGTCATGACGTGTTCACAATTGGTGAACTAGGGTCGTGACATCGCTGTTGCGGCGTGCAAGCCAATTCGATTATATTATTGTTGCGGCATGCAATCTGATCCAATCATATAATTGTTGCGGCGTGCAATCCGGTCCATATATATCATTGTTGCGGCGTGCAACTCGATCCAAATATATCATTGTTGCAGTGCGCAACCCGATCCCCATATATAATCAACAAAAACTATAACAAGAGTCCCGACAAGGGATCAATAAGGAACTACACTATCCCGACAAAGGAATTGATAGTATAGGTAACTACGCCCCGGCAAGGGGAAACAACTATAACCAAACTAGTTCCAACATCAAACTACCTCAATTAACACCAATACTCAGTTATAAGAAATTTCCACAAGAATAATCATAATTCTTACTCAATACAGAGAATCATCAACTTAAGCATCCGTAGTATTATTTAAGAACACAATAAATTACAATTCAAGACTCACGGTCATGCTTGACACCAACGTATAGATACTCATCACCATGCATATACGTCGTACTCAACAAGAACAAGTAGCAAATAGGACACAACTTCTAATCCCTTAAGTTTAGGTTAGACCAAACATGTCACGACCCAAAATCCAATAAGGGTCGCGGTGGCGCCGGATACCACTATCAAGCAAGCCAACCAAAATACTCAATTAAATTCTCCATTTTTGTATTGTCAAAATCATTTTTCTTTACACATTAAATTATGAATAGTAAAATTTACGGAAACAACCGCAAAATCTTTAACAACTTAACATTTAATAATCCAACAATCCTCCCAGAACCCGGTGTCACAAGTGCATGAGCATCTACTGACAAGAAAATAAAATACAACACTTGTCCGGAATACAATGGACAGGAAGTAAATGCAGTATACTGGAAGGGACTGTACTAGCTGCGGCTGTCTCGAATAATGCAGCTCACCTAGTCCCAGAATCATCTGTGCTGCTACGCCTAGTAGGCCGCTAGAGTTACATATACCTGTGCAACCAAAAATGTATAGAAGTATAGTATGAGTACGTAAACAACGTGTACTCAATGAGTATCCCGCCTAATCTCGAAGAAGTAGAGACGAGATGGCCAACTTCGATACTTACTAGTGGTCCAATAATGATGTCAGTAATACATTAAATTAGGAAAATAGGAAGCGAGACATACAAATGATTTTCTTAACTTCCGCACTAATACAGACTTACCTTAGGAAATAGGAAGCGAGACATACAAAAATAGTATATAGAAAATTATACTCAAAAATCACACTGTTGCGGCACGCAACCCGATCCAAATAACATACCCATGGCGGCGTGCCACCCGATCCACACATAGATCTCGTATAAGGAGATTGTACATCGAGCTAAATTTGCTCATTATGATAAAATATCGAATTTCGGTCACAAGCACGCTAGGTGCATAGTACCATCCATAAGGGGACATATAGTGCTACAAGCTACAAAACTCAAGCACAACTGAGGTGCGACATACAATCTGAATCTCAAGAGCCATTTGGTTCATATAACATCATTTCTACGTGGATCCTCAACACATAAGCAATTTATCAAGCCGTCTCACAACTCACACGGTGTAATGCATCACTACATGAAATATCTGGCAACAAAATAACACCCTGACTACTCATCCATAAGGAGCGCATTGCTAAAATAAACACTTTTGGCCTGATATAGAGCCCATATTCACATTTCAATCCATCCACCGACCTCAAGCCGATTCTGATTGCACTGACTAGGCTAATAACCTGTCCAAGGTCCATAATAACCCTCCTTTTCTGCTCATAACACATAAGAACAACCATCATAACCAGAGAATTCCTCCACAGCCCACAACCCAATAAACAGTGCCCTCTAGGCATAAATTCTCAAATTAATGATATTACCACAATCCTCATACTTGGTTTAAATCTTAAATCAATCGAGTGACTACATGCCACACTTATACAATCTTCCTATGGGACACGCTCCCACAATCTTTCAAAACACATAACAGGTCCATACATCCAAACCACCGGTCGTACTAACGCTAAAAGCGATCAAGAATCCTTAACCAGGGTGAAAAGCCCTTTTTACAAATCACCGATCTCAGATGACACCGAAGACAATACCAGCTTACTTTAAACCTCGAAATTCCTTTTCTTCTCATTCGAGCTTGTGACATCCTTGTCCACACCGGACTGATTGATTCTCACTTCAAATTCCATACGACTCACTGCACCCAACATGCCAATGTACGATAGAACGTGATTCTTATCATAAATCTGGAACCACTAATGGGTCAACACTTCATCATATAAAAGCTTTTCACTGAACTCACTTCAGGAGAAACATAGAAACACATAGGCAAATTCTTATAACCGTGGAAATATGCAAATCCCTAAGTAGGGGCCTACCCCACCATAACCCCTCCGAGGTCCGCCTACACGAAAAAGGACATAACAATGGATTGCATCTAAATAACATTAATTTCGGCGGCCGACAAGCCTCAAACGTACTGCCACAAATCACTTGCATAACTTAATCACGCTGAAAGAGTTGTTCTCTTCCACCAATATGCCAACTAAACTAAGGCTAACAACCTATCTTCTTTCGATTTACCCTGATTGCCTTAGAAACAATAACAACTTCATTCAACACCTACCACAATCTATCCGCACTCGTCCCGAGTGACCTTGAATCATGAGACCATGTTGTCTCAAATCCCACGAACTGTTTTCACACATCCCAATTGCTACATCACAAGCCAAAACATCACAAAATATTCTGTGACTCTTCTCATAGGCTGCTAACAATCTTGATTCTTACCCGCAACTATACGCTCGAAATCATTAGGCATCACACCTTATCTTGTGAATTTACCATGACCGTTGTTGAGAGCCACCCACTTTTACTTGGCCCCGAATATAATCAACTCCATGAGTCTTCCATAACATTAATACCGCCTTGGCGAAGAACCCGCCGAATCAGTTCCCTTGGAACCCGCATCTATACACAGCAAAATCCTGAATCTTTCCCCAAGTCTGAACATAGGCCAATAAGGACAACGATAGCCCACCTTTAATACTTCCTTTGCTCAAATTACCACTTATGGTCCTTTTCTGTAGCTGAAATGGCCCATAGATATGCTAATAGCCAAAAATCTCGCAAGTATTTAACCATGCAACACAATCATAAGCGGTGGGACTCTCCCACTTAGCCTGAAGCCATTATTTCACAAATCTGGAATTCACCCGTCCTCTTTATCTCTTATTGGCATAACCTTGCGCAATCAACCGCCAAAGTTCTCTATATCTTACTGTAGAAACCCCCTTTTTATACTCTGAATCATCAACAATATTCGCACGACCGATCCATTCGCTGTATAACCAGAAGAATTCTTCGCGGAAGCCTCGCCAACCACGCGACTGCTAACCTGCTCACAGGAACACCCCACCTGTAGAAATCACTCCCCGACATCTTCCAATGTTGCTGCATGGGGTACATTCACTACGATATCAATAACCCATCCTGAGTCCGAGCTCTCTCTCCCGCTGCATAAGTCCGTTTGCCCCTCGTGGACATCAATTAAATGTGCGGCAATATTCTTCCAATTCAAAGTTATGTTGCATCCTTATTCATTCAAGAAGCTCCGTCCCGTTACATCAAATCTCCTGCTGCATGATAGCCCATACTTCTAATTAATTCTGTAGGCTTCAATCGCCAGCTATTAAAATCCCAAATCATTCCAACCTCTCCTTAAGGTAGATGGTCATCCCACTACAAAGCGTATATACGACTCCACCGCTCTCCCACTTTGGCGGAACTCATCCCCTTAATCGATTACTCGGCATTTGGCCTCTTATACTCGGCCTTTGGCCTCTTATACTCGGCCTTCTAGAAACTTTAGCCACTGCCTAACACTTCCCACATGTCCTTCCTCATACTTTGCTGCTCAATTGATGTCTTAAATAAAGTCTATCTTCATAGCACTTGTACCCACCCTCGCTACTAATTTTAAACCTTTCTGAAGATCATCTTTCTCGAGTCATCGACATTAGAAACACCGATTCAATCTTGAGCCACCGTACCATGCGATATCCGACAGTTGTATCTCCAATACTATTTCGCAATATCTTGCCCCAAAGGCTTATTGTAGCAGATCATAACACCGACAAACTTAGTACATTCAATTAGGACAATGACACCCTATCATAGAAGAAAGAAAACTCCACCACGCTCACAAATACCAAGTCCCTTACCCAATCAACTCAAACATGAACACTCTCAGCCCGATTGCCTCTCCCCCACCGGGAATAAAATACCGAATCTCTAAATCAAGCACTGAGTAAACTCCCCATCAAGTCATTCACTACCCCGACACGTAGGTAAATGTCCTACCATCATATCAATACCGCGGAACAATAATTTATAAGCATCATGGCAACTTGTGCCTAGCCTCAAAGCCCTAAGAAGTACCGCTACTAGGCTGAAACAATAAGATATTCTTCCATAAGCAACAATAATAACCCGATCAGCTTACCGAGAGAAACATCCCGTATCACATCTGTAGTACCATTACGGCTCTTCAATTTTTGAAATATAACAAGCGCTTCTCGTCGCATAAGATTGAGTAGGAAGGAAACAAAGGCATAAGCCTCACATGAATCAAATCGCACGATAAGGAATCAAGAAGTAACAGCCCTGCAGCCTCCCGAGGATAAGTACAGACGTCTTCGTACCGATCCGCGAGACTCTACTAGACTTGCTCATGACTCGTGAGACCCTAGGAACCAAGTGCTCTGATACCATGTTATCACGACCCAAAATCCAATAAGGGTCGTGGTGGCGCCGAACACCACTGTCAGGCAAGCCAACCAAAATACTCAATTAAATTCTCCATTTTTGTATTGTCAAAATCATTTTTCTTTACACATTAAATAATGAATAATAAAATTTACGGAAATAACCGCGAAATCTTTAATGACTTAACATTTAATAATCTAACAATCCTCCCAGAACCCGATGTCACAAGTGCATGAGCATCTACTGACAAGGAAATAAAATACAACACCCATCCAGAATACAATGGACAGGAAGTAAATACACTATACTGGAAGGGACCGTACTAGCTGCGGCCATCTCGAATAATGCAACTCACCTAGTCCCAGAATCATCCGTGTAGCTACGCCCAGTAGGCCGCTAGAGTTACATATACCCGTGCAACCAAAAAATGCACAGAAGTGTGGTATGAGTACGTAAACAACGTGTACTCAATGAGTATCCCGCCTAATCTCGAAGAAGTAAAGACGAGATGGTCAACTTCGACACTTACTAGTGGTCCAATAATGATGTCAGTAATACATTAAATTATGGATTTCTATAAACGTGATTTTTAGTCCAAATAGAAGGAAATAAGTAAACAATTAATTATTTTATAGGAAATTTCCAAAATTCCTTTTCGTAATTATCCAAATATTTTCAAGCCATGAAGAGGCGATAATAACTGAATTAAGTTCAAGGCAGCAATACAAGCATGCGCATATTATGCCGAGGCGACGACCCGATCCAACAGAAATAAACTGTGTGCTTGCCGAGGGTCGACAGCGTGCCTATAGATGCATCTATTTAATCTGCCGAGGCGTTCGGCCCGTTCCAAAATAAACACACACAGATAGATAGCCAATCAAGAAGTAAACATGGAGCAATTATCCAAAGAAAAGCCAATTCTCTTTAATAATTTAGGAAAATGAAGTTTAAACCCTTTTAGAAATTCGTTTACAAATTCGATGTGGTTTAAGCAGTTCAAGATATCAATAGGTTCGTAAATATTCAAAATATAACATGCTTTTGGGTCCTAACTATAGAGACAATAGCATAATAGTAGTTACGCACGGACTCTCATCACCTCGTGCGTACGTAGCCCCCACAATTAGGAGCACATAATCAATTATTTCACCTATGGGGACAATTCCCTCTTACAAGGTTAGAAAGGAGACTTACCTCGCTCCGAAGATCTATGACCGGCATTCCACGTCCTTTCGAAGACTCAAGTCGATGCACAACGCCCCAAAGCTAGCCAATAATTATGTAAATTCATTAATATATACTTAATTACTCATTATAGTCCAATTTGTAGAAATTCCTAACCCCGATCGAAAAATTGACAAAAATGCCCTCGGGCCCACGTGCCCGAAAATCCAAAATTTTCGAAGAATAAGTTTACCCATAACCTTATGAACTCAAATATATAATTTTCTCCAATTTCCATACACAAAATCGTGGTCAAATTCCAAGAATACCAATTTTCTAGGTTTTTCCCCCAAATCCCAAGTTTTCTACAATTTTCATGCTCAAATCCATACATAATTGATGTATTTAACTCAAAATAGGTGGGGATCACTTACCTTAACATTGATGATGAAAACCCCTCTTGAAGCTCTCCAAAATCGCCCATTCCAAATGGCCATTTCCCGAGTTTTAAAAGACTAACTGCCTCAGCGATTTCCGCACCTGCGGTCCCTTGACCGCTTCTATGGTTCCGCAGGTACAGTCCAAAGGCCGCTTCTTCGGTCCTCCCTAGGCCGCCCTGTTTCGCTTCTGCGTTCCTCTTTCTGTAGGTGCGGTCCCGCTTCTGCGGAAACTTGACCGCATCTGTGGTCCATGAACTCCTAACCAAAATTCGCTTCTGCGGCTCCCCTTTCTCTTCTGCGGGGCCGCTTCTGCGGTCCACCCACCGCATAAGCAAAAATACCAGCAACCTGACCCTTCAGCTGTCCAAAAATCCTATTTTTGATCTGTTAACCACCCGGAATCCACCCGAGGCCCCCGGGACCTCAACCAAACTTACCAACCAATCCCAAAACACGTTACGGACTTGCTCGAGGCCTCAAATTGTATCAAACAACGCTACAACCACGAATCGACCTCTAATCCAAGCTTTATGAACCTTAGAATTTCAAACTTCAATTTTTGATGTTTAAACCTATCAAATCACGTCCGATTGACTTCAAATTTTGCACACAAGTCATATTCGACATTACAGACCTACTCCAACTTTCGGAATCAAATTCCGACCCCGATATCTAAAAGTACACTTCCGGTCAAACTTCTCAAAAACCTTCAAATTTCTATCTTTAGCCAAATGGCTCCAAAATGACCTACAGACCTCCGAATTCACTCCCGCTCGCGCTCCCAACTCCAGAATCACCATACAGAGCTATTCACAGACTCGGAATCTCAAACGGACATCGATCACACTGAAATGCACTTCAAGACAAACTTATGAAATTTCTTCTAAAATGCTAACTTCCACAATAGGCGCGAAAACTCTCCCGGTTATCCAAAACCCAAATCGGCATACGCCCAAGTCTGAAATCATCATACGAACCTGCTAGAACCTTCAGATCCCGATTCTGAGGTCATTTACTCAAAATTCCAATACTAGCTAATTCTTTTAGCTCTAAGCTTTCGAAATAAGAATTCTCTTTCCAATCAACTCCGAACTTCCCGAAATTCAATTTCGACCGTGCGTGCAAGTCATAATACCTGAAACGAAGCTGTTCATGGCCTCAGACTGCTGAACGACGCGCTAGGGCTCAAAACGACAGGTCGGATCGCTACATTCTCTCCCACTTAAACATATGTTCGTCCTCGAACGTGTTGAGAACTACACTGGAGTGGTCTGAAATCGCTGTTTAACTTCTCATGCACCTTCCCGTGCTACCACAACTCAGCTGAGCACATTTGCTCGATCAATTCTGAAGATATTCCTTTTTACTCAAGCAGATACGCCTTAAAGCCCAATTCCAACATCCGGAATTCTATGCCCGACCTGTTTCCAACATAAGATCACCATATTAATCACTACACGCCATACCTAAATATGGCTGCATAACTTTGCTGAGTTCACACCTAGCATCACTTTACTCACCGGACCACAATAACCTTTTTCTGATCAACTTAGTCAAAATCCTACTAATCTGATACCCCCATTGCACCCCATGACATACACATGTCTTACTCTAACCTTTACAATATCGCCACGACATAAGAGATGTGCAGAAATTTATAATCTACTGCCGCGTCAACCAATCATTGGGTCTATACTCCCGACAAGAATCCTCACTTCATCCTGAGCCGAATAAGGATCTTAGCTTCTTAATATACCTCACATAATCAGATTGCACTGATCCTAAATCCAATGATATCGTCTCACCCAGTACAAACTGTTCAGGCAATAAGCCACCCCGACATGGCCAAAAGTCTCATATGATGCTACCATGTGCCAATAGGCTACCAATTCGAACGCGATACAAAAGGAAAACGAACTCTGGAAGGAATTACCTAACTCCCGCACTAATACAGACTTTCCTTAGAAAATAGGAAGCAAGACATACAAAATTAGTACATATAAAACTATACTCAATATCACACTGTTGCGGCACGCAACCCAATCCAAATAACACACCCAGGGCGGCGTGCCACCCGATCCATACATAGATCTCGTATAAGGAGATTGCACATCGAGCTAAATTTGCTCATTACGATAAAATATCAAATTTCGGTCGCAAGCACGCTAGGTACATAATACCATCCCTGAGGGGACTTATAGCGCTACAAGCTACAAAACTCAAGCACAACTGAGGTGCGACATACAATCTGAATCCAAAGAGCCATTTGGCTCATATAACATCATTTCTACGCGGATCCTCAACACATAAGCAATTTATCAAGTCGTCTCACAACACACACGGCGCAATGCATCACTACATGAAATATCTAGCAACGAAATAACACCCTGACTACTCCTCCATAAGGAGCGCATTACTGAAATGAACACGTTTGGCCTGATATAGAGCCCATATTCACATTTGAATTCATCTACCGACCACAAGCCGATTCTAATTGCACTGATTAGGCTAATAACCTATCCAAGGTCCATAATAACCCTCCTTTATACTCATAACACATAAGAATAACCATCATAACCGGAGACTTCCTCCATAGTCCACAACCCAATAAACAGAGGGCCCTCCAGGCATAAATTCTCAAATTAATGATATTACCGCAATCCTCATATTTGGTTTAAATCTTAAATCAATCGAGTGACTACATGCCACACTTATACAATCTTCTTGTGGGATACGCTCCCACAACCTTTCGAAACATATAACAGGTCCGTACATCCAAACCACCGACCGTACTAATGCTAAAAGTGATCAAGAATCCTTAACCAGGGTGCAAAGTCCTTTTTACAAAACATCGATCTCAGGTGACGCTGAAGACAATACCAACTTACTTTAAACCTCAAAACTTCTTTCCTGCTCATCCGAGATTGTGACATCCTTGTCCACACCGGACTGCAACCTTGATTCTCACTTCAAATTCCATACCACTCACTGCACCCAACATGTTAATGCACGATAGAACATGATTCTTATCATAACTCCGGAACCACTAATGGGTCAACACTTCATCATATAAAAGCTTTTCACTGAACTCACTTTAGGAGAAACACAGCAACACACAGGCAAATTCATATAACCGTGGAAATATGCAAATCCCTAAGTAGGGGCCTACCCCACCATAACCCCTCCGGGGTCCACCTACACGAAACATGCCATAATAATGGATTATAACTAAATAACATCAATTTCGATGGCCGACAAGCCTCACACGTACTGCCACAAATCACTTGCATAACTTAATCACGCTGAAAGAGCTATTCTCTACCACCAATATGCCAACTAAACTAAGGCTAACCAACCTATCTTCTTTCGATTTACCCTGATTGCCTTAGAAACAATAACAACTCTATTCAACACCTACTGCACTCTATCCGCACTCATCCCAAGTGACCTTGAATTACGAGACCATGCTATCTCAAATCCCACGAACTATTTTAACACCTCCCAATTGCTATATCGCAAGCCAAAACATCATAGAACATTCCATGCCTCTTCTCATAGGCTGCTAACAAGCTTGATTCTTACCCGTAACTATACGCTTGAAATTATTAGGCATCACACATCATCTTATGAATTTACCATGACCGTTGTTGAGAGCCACCCGCTCTGACTTGGCCCCGAATATAATCAACTCCATGATTCTTCCATCACATGAATATCCCCTTGGCGAAGAACCCGCCGAATCACTTCCCTTGGAACCCACATCTATACACAGCAAAATCCTAAATCTTTCCCCAAGTCTGAACATGGGCCAATAAGGCCAACGATAGCCTACCTTTAATACTTCCTTTGCTCAAATTACCACTTATGGTCCTTTTCTGTAGCTAAAATGGCCCATCGATATGCTAATAGGCAAAAATCTCGCAAGTAGTTAACCATGCAACCCAATCATAAGCGGTGGGACTCTCCCACTTAGCCTGAAGCCATTATTTCACAAATCTGACATTCAGCCGTCCTCTTTATCTCTTATTGACATAACCTTGCGCAATCAACTGCCAAAGTTCTCTATATCTTACTGTAGAATCCCCTTTTTTATACTCTGAATCATCAAAAACATTCGCACGACCGATCCATTCGCTATATAACCAGAAGAATTCTTTGTAGAAGCCTCGCCAACCACGCGATTGCTAACCTGCTCACAGGAACACCCTACCTGTAGAAATCACTCCCCGGCATCTTCCAACGCTGCTGTATGGGGTACAATCACTACGACATCAATATCCCATCCTGAGTCCGAGCTCACTCTCCCGCTGCATAAGTCCGTTCGCCCCTCGTGGACATCAATTAGATGTGCGGCAATATTCTTCCAATTCAAAGTTATGTTGCATCCTTCTTCATTCAAGAAGCTCCGTCCCGTTACATCAAATCTCCTGCTGTATGATAGCCCATACTTCTAATTAATTCCGTAGTCTTCAATCGCCAGCCACTAAAATCCCAAATCATTCCAACCTCTCCTTAAGGTAGGTGGTCATCCCACTACAGAGCACATATGCGATTCTACCGCTCTCCCACTTTGGCGGAACTCATCCCCTTAATCGATTACTCGACCTTTGGCCTCTTATACTCGTCCCTCTAGAAACTTTAGCCACCGCCTGACACTTCCCACATGTCCTTCCTCATACTTTGCTGCTCAATTGCTGCCTTAAATAAAGTCTATCTTCATAGAACTTGTACCCACCTTCGCTACTAATTTTAAACCTTTCTGAAGATCATCTTTCTCGAGCCGTCGACATTAGAAACACCGATTCAATCCTGAGCCACCGCACCGTGCGATATCCGATAGTTGTATCTCTAATACTATTTCGTAATATCTTGCCCCAAAGGCGTATTGTAGTAGATCATAACACCGACAAACTTAGTATGTTCAATTGGGACAATGACACCCCATCACAGAAGAAAGAAAACTCCACCACGCTCACAAATACCAAGTCCCTTACCCCATCAACCCAAATATGAACACTCTCAGCCTGATTGCCTCTCCCCCGCCGGGAATAAAATATCGAATCTCTAAATCATGCACTAAGTAAGCTCCCCATCAAGTAATTCATTGCCCCGACACGTAGGCAAATGTCCAACCATCATATCAATACTGTGGAACAATAATTCATAAGCATCATGGCAACTTGTGTCTACCCTCAGAGGCCTAAGAAGTACCGCTACTGGGCTGAACAATAAGTTATTCTTCCATAAGCGACGATAATAACCCGATCAGCTATACCGGGAGAAACATCCCGTATCACATCTGTAGTACCATTACGGTTCTTCAATTTTTGATTTATAACAAGCGCTTTGTGTCGCATAAGATTGAGTTGGAAGGAAACAAAGGCATATGCCTCACATTAATCAAATCGCACGATAAGGAATCAAGAAGGGAAGTACTCCTAACAGCCCTGCAGCCTCCCAAGGATAAGTACAAACGTCTCTGTACCGATCTGCGAGACTCTACTAGACTTGCTCATGACTCATGAGACCCTAGGAACCTAGTGCTCTGATAACATGTTGTGACGACCCAAAATTCAATAAGGGTCGTGGTGGCGCCGGACACCACTGTCAGGCAAGCCAACCAAAATACTCAATTAAATTCTCCATTTTTGTATTGTCAAAATTATTTTTCTTTACACATTAAATAACCAATAATAAAATTTACGGAAACAACCGCGAAATCTTTAACAACTTAACATTTAATAATCCAACAATCCTCCCAGTACCCGGTGTCACAAGTGCATGAGCATCTACTGACAAGGAAATAAAATACAACAACCATCCAGAATACAATGGACAGGAAGTAAATACAGTATACTGGAAGGGACTGTACTAGCTGCGGCCGTCTCGAATAATGCAGCTCACCTAGTTCCAGAATCATCCGTGCTGCTACGCCTATTAGGCCGCTAGAGTTACATATACCTGTGCAACCAAAAATGCACAGAAGTGTAGTATGAGTACGTAAATAACATGTACTCAATGAGTATCCCGCCTAATCTCGAAGAAGTAGAGACGAGATGGTCAACTTCGACACTTACTAGTGGTCCAATAATAATGTCAGTAATACATTAAATTATGGATTTCTATAAACATGATTTTTAGTCCAAACAGAAGGAACTAAGTAAAACATTAATTATTTTATAGGAAATTTCCAAAATTCATTTTCATAATTATCCAAATATTTTCAAGCCATGAAGAAGCGATAATAACTGAATTAAGTTCAAGGCAGCAATACAAGCATGCGCATATTATGCCGAGGCGACGACCCGATCCAACAGAAATAAACTGTGCGCTTGTCGAGGGTCGACGATGCGCCTATAGATGCATCTATTTAATCTGCCGAGGCGTTCGGCCCGTTCCAAAATAAACACACACAGACAGACAGCCAATCAAGAAGTCAACATGGAGCAATTATCCAAAGAAAAGCCAATTCTCTTTAATAATTTAGGAAAATGAAGTTTAAACCCTTTTAGAAATTCGTTTACAAATTCGATGTGGTTTAAGCAGTTCAAGCTATCAATAGGATCGTAAATATTCCAAATATAGCATGCTTTTGGGTCCTAACTACCCGGACAATAGCATAATAGTAGCTACACACGGACTCTCGTCACCTCGTACGTACGTATCCCCCATAATTAGGAGCACATAATCAATTATTTCACCTATAGGGACAATTCCCTCTTACAAGGTTAGAAAGGAGACTTACCTCGCTCCGAAGATCCATCACGGGCATTCCACGCCCTTCCGAAGACTCGAGTCGATGCACAACGCTCCAAAACTAGCCAATAATTATGCAAATTCATTAATATATTCTTAATTACTCATTATAATCCAATTTGTAGAAATTCCTAACCCCGATCGAAAAGTTGACAAAATGCCCTCGGGCGCACGTGCCCACGTGCCCGAAAATCCGAAATTTTTGAAAAATAAGTTTACCCATAAACTTATGAACTCAAATATATAATTTTCTCCAATTTCCATACTCAAAATCGTGGTCAAATTCCAAGAACACCAATTTTCTAGGTTTTTCCCCAAACCCCAAGTTTTGTACAATTTTCATGCTCAAATTCATACATAATTGATGTATTTAACTCAAAATAGGTGGGGATCACTTACCTTAACATTGATGATGAAAAACCCCTATTGAAGCTCTCCAAAATCGCCCATTTCAAATGAAAAATGGAAGAAAAATGGGCATCTCCCGAGTTTTAAAAGACTCACTGCCTCAGCGATTGACCGCTTCTGCGATTCCGCAGGTACGGTCCCGCTTCTGCGGAACCTTGATCGCATCTGCGATCCATGAAATCCTGACCAAAATCTGCTTTTGCGACTCCCCTTCCGCTTCTGCGAGGCCGGTTCTGTGGTCCACCCACCGCAGAAGCGAAAATACTAGCAACCAGACCCTTCAGCTATCCAAAAATCCCATTTTCGATCCGTTAACCACCCGGAATCCACCCCAGGCCCCCGGGACCTCAACCAAACTTACCAACCAATCCCAAAACATGTTACGGACTTGCTCGAGGCCTCAAATTGTATCAAACAACGCTACAACCACGAATCGACCTCCAATCCAAGCTTTATGAACTTTAGAATTTCAAAATTCAATTTTCGATGTTTAAACCTATCAAATCACGTCCGATTGATTTTAAATTTTGCACACAAGTCATATTTGACATTATAGACCTACTCCAACTTTCAGAATCAGATTCCAAACCCGATATCAAAAAGTCACTTCCGGTCAAACTTCTCAAAAACCTTCAAATTTCTATCTTTAGCCAAATGGCTCCAAAATGACCTACGGACCTCCGAATTCACTCCCGCTCACGCTCCCAACTCCAGAATCATCATACAGAGCTATTCACAGACTCGGAATCTCAAACGGACATCGATAACACTGAAATGCACTTCAAGCCAAACTTATAAAATTTCTTCTAAAATGCTAACTTCCACAATAGGCGCCAAAATTCTCCCGGATCCAAAACCCAAACCGGGCATACGCCCAAGTCCAAAATCATCATACGAACCTACTGGAACCTTCAAATCCTAATTCTGAGGTCGTTTACTCAAAATTACAATCCTAGCTAATTCTTTCAGCTCTAAGCTTTTTAAATGAGAATTCTCTTTCCAAATCAACTCTGAACTTCCCGAAATTCAATTCCGACCGCGCGTGCAAGTCATAATACCTAAAATGAAGCTACTCATGGCCTCAAACTGCTGAACGACGTGCTAGGGCTCAAAATAACCGATCAGGTCATTACAAAACACTTACCTCGATGCCACGAACACAGTTCAAGCCTCAACTATAGCTTTACCTCGTGATTCCACCACCAATTCGCTCGTATCTAATCACATGTTACTTAATTACATCAATGAATGCTAAATAAATAATTTCTAATGCATGGAAATAAGTTTTCTAAAGCTTTTCCCAAAAAGTCAAAAATCACCCCTAGACTCACATGGTCAAAATCCGAGGTTCGAACCAAAACCCGACTACCCATTCACCCATGAACTCAAATATATAATTTATTTTCAAATCAAACCTTAAATTGAGGTCCAAATCCCCATTTTTTGAAAAACCTAGGTTCTATCCAAAACACCCAATTTTCCCCATGTAAAATCATTGATTTTAAGTTGAAAGCATGTTAAAAGATGTTAATGATTGAAGGAAACAAGTTAAAATTGACATGCAATCGATTTAGAAGAAGAGTTATTCTTGGAAAATCGCCCTAGGGAATTTGTGTTTTGAAAAGATGTGAAAAGGGATAGATTTTCGGCTAAGTATAAAAAGTTGCAAGTTGCAGTTATGAGAATTGTGAATAGGGTTCGCAATTGCGAACCCTTCAGAGAATTTGGACTTTCGCATTTGCGAACAGAAATGCCGCATTTGCGATTTCGCATTTCCGACACATAGGTCGCATTTGCGGCCTCAAGCATTACAAGCAGACTTCGCATTTGCGAAGGGACATTCACTTTTGCGAGGTCGGAATTGCGAGGAAGGGCATGCCTGGTCTGGTCGCATTTGTGATATCGCATTTGCGAGCCAGGCTTTGCAAATGCGAAGCCTGCAGGCCTGATCACACCAGCAATAAAGCCTGAAATTTCCAAGTATAAAATGCACCCTGTGGCCTATCCAAAACTCACTCGAGCCCTCGGGGCTCAAACCAAATAGGCATACCAACCTAAAAATATCATACGGACTCGCTCGTGCATTCAAATCACTAAAATAACATCAACAAATATGAATTTAGCATCAAAATTATGAAATTTTCTCAAGAACTTTAAATTTCCAATTTCTCAATTACGATCCGATCCATGTCGTTTCAAGTCCGTTTCTTACCAAATTTCACAGACCTATCTTAAATCACATATAAGACCTGTACCGGGCATCTGAACTAAAATATGTGCCCGATACCATACAATTTTCTTTAAAAATTCATTTTTCAGGCTTGGGACCTCGGAATTCGATTCCGGGAATACGCCCAAGTCCCATATTTTCTTATGGACCTCACGGGATTTTCGAAACATAGATCCGGGTCCGTTTACTAAAAGTGTTGACAGAAGTCAACTTAACTTCATTTTAAAGGTAAAAATTTAATATTTTTCAAAGATTTTCACATATAGGCTTTCCGGCTACACGTCTGGACTATGTACGCAAATCAAGGTGAGGTAAAAAGGAGACTTTTAGGCCTCAAAATGCTGAATTTATTTCTAAAACAAGTGATGAATTTTCGGATCATCACATCCCCCACCTCTAAAACAACTATTCGTCTTCGAACGGATATAAGAAGGAAGTACTTGAGTCGGGGAAAAGATGGGGATAACGGCTCCGTATATCTGACTTGGACTCCCAGGTTAATGCCTCAACAGGCTGACCTCTCTACTGAACACGAACAGAAGGAAAACTCTTTGATCTCAACTGATGAACCTGCCGGTCTAGAATAGCTACCGGTTTCTCCTCATAAAACAACTCCTTGTCCAACTCGACAATGCTGAAGTCTAACACGTGGGATGGATCGCCGTGATACTTTTGAAGCATGGACACATGAAACACCGGGTGCACGGCTGATAAGCTCAACGACAATGCAAGTTTATAAGCCACCTCTCCTACTCGATCAAGAATCTCAAACGGGCCAATGAACCTAGGGCTAAGCTTGCCCTTCTTTCCAAATCTCATCACACCCTTCATAGGCGACACCCGAAGCAATGCCCGCTCACCTACCATGTATTCCAGATCACGAACCTTACGGTCGGAATAACTCTTTTGCCTAGACTGAGATGTACGAAGCCTGTCCTAAATGATCCTAACTTTATCCAACGCATCCTGTACTAGATCCATGCTCAACAACCGAGCCTCTCCTGGCTCAAACCATCCAACCGGCGACCGACACCGCCTACCATATAGAGCCTCATAAGGAGCCATGTAAATACTCGACTGGTAGATGTTATTGTAGGCAAACTCTGCTAAAGGCAAGAACTGATCCTAGAGCCTCCGAAGTCAATGACACAAGCTCGGAGCTTATCTTCCAAAATCTAAATGGTCCGCTCGGACTACCCGTCCGTCTGAGGATAAAATGTTGTGCTTAACTCAACCCGTGTGCCCAATCCTCGCTGAACTGCTTTCCAGAAATATGAGGTAAACTGCGTACCTCGATCCGAAATGATAGACATGGGCACACCATGAAGACAAACAATCTCCCTGATATAGATCTTTGCTAATCTCTCGGAAGAATAGGAGACTGCCACATGAATGAAATGTGCTGACTTGGTCAGTGTATCCGTAATAACCTACATTGCATCGAACTTTTTCTGAGTCCGTGGAAGTCCAACAACAAAGTCTATAGTGATACGCTCCTACTTCCACTTAGGCATCTCAATCTTCTGGAACACACCACCATGCCTCTGATGCTTGTACTTAACCTGCTGACAATTCAAACATCGAGCCACATACGCAATAATGTCCTTCTTCATTCTCCTCCACCAGTAATGCTACTGTAAGTTCTGATATATCTTGGAGGCGCCCGGATGAATAGAGTACCAGGAACTATGGGCCTTCTCTAAAATCAACTCCCAAATTCCATCCACATTAGGCACACAAATATGACCCTGCATTCTCAAAATTCCACCATCTTCTAATGTGAGCTGCTTGGCATCTCCGTGCTGCACCGTGTCTCTAAGGACACATAAATGAGGATCATCATACTATTGATCTCGGATATGCTGCAATAAAGAAGAACGAGCAACTGTTCAAGCTAATATGCAGCTAGGCTAAAAAACGTCCAACCTCACGAACTGATTGACAAATCCTGGACATCCAAAGCAAGCAGTCTCTCACCGACCGAACTATACGCCAGACTGCCCATACTGGCTGACTTCCTATTCAAAGCATCAGCCACCACATTGGCATTTCTCGGATGATATAAGATAGTGATATCATAATCTTTCAATAGCTCCAACCACCTTCTTTGCCTCAAATTTAACTCTTTCTGCTTGAACAAATACTGCAAACTCTTGTGGTCTGTGAATACTTTGCGTACCACGCTATACAGATAATGCCTCCAAATCTTCAGTGCATGAACAATGGTTGCTAACTCCAAATCATGGATTGGATAGTTCTTTTCATGAACCTTCAACTGGTGTGAAGCATAAGCAATGACCTTGCCATTTTGCATCAACACCGCACCCAGCCCAATACGAGATGCATCACAATAGACTGTATATGGGCTTGAACCTATGGGAAAAGCCAACACTAGTGCCGTAGTCAAGGCTGTCTTGAGATTTTGGAAGCTCGTCTCACGCTCATCCGACCATTTAAATTGGGCACCTTTTTGGGTCAACCTGGTCATCGGGGCTACAATAGATGAAACCCCTCCACGAACCAACAATAATAGCATGCCAAACCCAAGAAACTCCGGATCTTTGTGGCTGATGTGGTTCGAGGCCAGTTCTTGACTGCCTCTATCTTCTTTGGATCTACTTGAATACCCTCTGCTGAATCCACATGACCCAAGAAGGAAACTTAACTCAATCAGAACTCACACTTTGAAAACTTAGCATACAACTGACTATCTCTCAGAGTCTGAAGAACCACTCTCAAATGCTGCCCATGCTCCTCCTGACCGCGGGGATAAATCAAGATATCGTTAATGAAGACTATCACGAATGTATCCAGGTAAGGCCTGAACACTCGATTCATCAAATCCATAAAAGCTGCTGGGGCATTTGTCAACCCGAATGACATCACCAAGAACTCATAATGTCCGTACCGAGTGCGGAAAGCTGTCTTAGGGACATCAGATGCCCTAATCTTCAACTGATGGTAGCCAGACCTCATGTTGATCTTAGAAAACACTTAGGCACCCTGAAGTTGGTCGAACAAATCCTCAATCCTCGGCAATGGGTACTTATTCTTGATTGTGACCTTGTTCAGTTGCCGGTAATCTATACACATTCTAATCGATCCGTCTTTCTTCTTGACAAATAACACCAGCGCACCGTATAGTGAGACACTGGGCTTAATGAAACCCTTATCAAGCAAGTCTTGCAATTGCTCCTTCAATCTTTCTACTCAGGCGGGGCCATGCAATGTGGTGGAATAGAAATGGGCTGAGTGCCCGAAGCCAGGTCAATACAAAAATCAATATCCCTATCGGGTGGCATACCTGGCGGGTCTAAAGGAAATACCTCAGGATACTTACGAACTACAGACACATAATCAATAGAAGGAACCTCGGCACTGGAATCACGAACGTATGCCAAATAGGCCAAACACCCCTTCTCTGCCATTCGCCGAGCCTTCATATATGAGACAACACTATGGGTAGAATGACCAGGAGTCCCTCTCTACTCTAAACGAGGTAAACCCGGTAGGGCTAAGGTCAGAGTCTTGGCATGACAATCCAAGATGACGTGGTAAGGTGACAACCAGTCATCCCCGGTATGACATCAAAATTGATCATGTCCAGTTGTAATAAGTCTGCTCGGGTCTCAAAACCCTCAATCACAACCACGCAAGAACGATGAACACTATCTACCACAATAGAATCAGCCACGGGGGTGGACACATAAATAGGAGTACTCAGAGAATCACTGGGCATGACCAGATACTGCCTAAAATAAGATGACACATAAGAGTAGGTAGACCCTGGATCAAATAGCACTGAAGCTCCCCTACTACAAACCAAAATCGTACATGTGATAACTGCATCAGAAGCCTCAGCCTCCAGCCCAGCTGGAGGAGCGTAAAATCGGGGCTGGGACCCACCACCATGGACTACATCTGTGGGGTGGCCTGCTACTGGTTGGCCTCCACCTCTATGGCCTGACATCCACCTCTAGCACCTCTACCCCTACCTCTAGCTGGTTGGGCGGGCTGTGGAACACCTGGTGCCTAAACCATAGCACGGGAACCCTGCTGCTGCGACTGAGTACCCACTAACCTTGGACAAGCCCTCCAGATATGACCATACTCACCACACTCAAAGCATCCACCTGAATGATGCGGCTGAGTAAACTGAGACTGACCCTGGCGACCTGAATGACCACCTTGAAAACTATAAAGCGGCGCTGCAACTGATAGGAGCTGGTGGTGCACTGTAGGAATGCTGATCAGAATATTGTATGTGAGAACCACGGCCACCTGAAGCACAGTGAAAAACTTGAAGCGCTGACTAAAAGGGCCTAGAAGGATGGCCTCTACCATATGAATCCCTAACCGCAGATGAGGTACCACTGAATCTACCTGAATGACGAGGCCTCTTGTCAGACCCCTGACCACCTCCCCGTGACAAAACCATCTTGACCCTCGTGGCCACATTGGCCGCCTCCTGGAAAAAATATCACTCCCCGTCTCCTTAGCCATTTGAAGTCAAATGGGCTGGATAAGTCCCTCAATGAACCTCCTCCCCCTCTTTCTTTCTCTCCGGGAAGTATAAGTAGAGCATGACGGGCCAAATCAATAAACCTGGTCTCATACTGGGTAACAATCATGGAACACTAGTGGAGATGCTCAAACTTCCTCCGGTAAATCTCCCTCTGAGTGAGGGCAAGAAACTTCTCCAAGAATAGCTGAGTAAACTGCTCCCAAGTCAAAGCTAGGGATCCGGCTGGTCTAGCCAAACAATAATCTCTTCACCAAGTCTTGCTGGATCCAGATAAGCGGAAAGTAGCAAAGTCGACCCCATTTGTCTCCACTATCCCCATATTCCTAAGAACCTCATGACAGCTGTCTATATAATCCCGGAGATCCTCGGAAGATGCACCGCTGAAAGTGGCAGTGAAGAGCATCATCAGTCATGGTTGCTCCGTCACCGGTCTGGGCCACCACACCCAGCTGAACTACTCCAGCTGGCTGGGCTGCTGGATTCTAAAATTGAGGATCCACCTGCTCCGGAGTGCGAGTAACAGGAGTCTGGGCCCCTCCTCCAGCCTGAGAGATGATTGGGGCTACAGGAAACAAGCCTGTCTGGGTGACACTCTCCATGAGGCCCACTAGACGTACCAGAGCATCCTGAAGTACTGGAGTAGCAATGAACCCCTCTAGGACTTGAGCTGGGCCTACTGGAGCTGTCTAGGTCGGAACCTCCACATCAAACTCAATCTGAGGCTCCGTCGTTGGCGGTGCTGCTCCGAGCTGAGCTCTGCCCCCCTACCTCGGCCTCTAGTACGGCCTCGGCCTCTGCCCCTCGCGGGAGCTGCTGGGGGCTCGGCTGCTATTCAGCGGATGAGGAAGCATGTATTCTCTGCATCTGTGAAAGAACAGAGTAGAAATTCGATTAGCATTGAAACCAAATCGCACGACAGGAAAGAACAGATATGAAGTTTTTCCTTACTCTATAGCCTCTATGGGATAAATACAGACGTCTCTGTACCGATCCCTCAGACTCTACCAAGCTTGTCTGTGAATTGTGAGACCTATGTAACCTAGTTCTCTGATACCAACTTGTCACGACCCGGATTTTATACCCTTGGGAGTCGTGATGACGCCTACTATTGAAAGCTAGGCAAGCCAACTAACTAAACTATTTGACTTGTCTTCCATTTTTATTTTATTTAATGACTTAGCATCAACAGTTTATAACAACATAATTTAACAAGTAGAAGAAATAAATTTCAAGTTAACAGTACTATTAATACTATTCCATAATAAAACCACCCAAGATTTAGTGTCACAACTTCACAGATTGTTTAAGAGTACTACAAATAATGGTCTGAAAGAAATAACAAAATACTGTCTCTGGAACTATATAAGATAAGCAGGAGAAATAAATATAGGGAGACGTCAAGGCCTGCGGATGCCTGCAAGACTACCTCGGGTCGCTTGATAAGCAAGAAGCTGAAAACTCACTGTGGTCCGAAATCTGCAACACTTGGATCTGCACAAAATAGTGCAGAGTGTAGTATCAACACAACCGACCCCATGTGCTGGTAAGTGCCTAGCCTAACCTCGGTGAAGTAGTGACGAGGCTAGGAACAGACTAGCAAATAAACATGTGCAGTTATATAATATATAACAAAAAATAAAACAGTTATAGACAAGTAAAAATAGGAGGGGGTACATGCTGCGGGGTATATCAGTATCTACCGTAAATCAAGAATAAAGGCATAAGCACAACTTAGAATTCACATCGAAATAATAAGGAACTTGTGTCCAATCTATAAACACTTTGTATCATCAATTGTTGCGGCGCACAACCCGATCTCAACATATAATAACACTGTTGTGGCGTGCAACCCGATCCATATCATTTATCATTGTTGTGGTGTGCAACCCGATCCGATCATATCATTGTTGCGACATGCAGACCGATCCAAATATATTATTATTGCGGAGTGCAACCCAATCCAAGTATATCATTGTTGTATCGCGCAACCCGATCCCCATATACAATCAACAACAACCATAACAAAAGTCCTAGCAAGGGATCAATAAGGAACTACATTATTCCGGCAAGAGAATCGACAGTATAGGTAACTGCGCCCCAGCAAGGGGGAAACAACTATAACCAAACTAGTTCTAATATCTAACTACCTCAGCTAACACCAATACTCAGTCATAAGTAATTTCCACGAGAATAATCATAATTCTTGCTCAATACAGAGAATCATCAACTTAAGCATCCGTAGTAATATTTAAGAACACAATAAATTATAATTCAAGACTCACGGTCATGCTTGATACCAATGTATATATACTCATCATCATGCTTATACGTCGTACTCAACAAGAACAAGTAGCAAATAGGACACAACTCCTAATCCGTCAAGCTAAGGTTAGACCAAACACTTACCTCGATGCCACGAACACAGTTCAAGCCTCAACTATAGTTTTACCTCGTGATTCCACCACCAGTTCGCTCGTATCTAGTCACAAGTTACTTAATTACATCAATAAATGCTAAATAAATAATTTCTAATGCATGCAAATAAGTTTTCTAAAGCTTTTCCCAAAAAGTCAAAAATCAACCGCGGGCCCACATGGTCAAAACCCGAGATTCGAACCAAAATCCGACTACCCATTCACCCATGAACTCAAATATATAATTTATTTTGAAATCGAATTTCAAATCGAGGTTCAAATCCCCATTTTTTAAAAACCTAGGTTCTACCCAAAACACCCAATTTCCCCATGAAAATCATTAATTTTGAGTTGAAAACATGTTAAAAGATATTAATGATTGAAGAAAATGAGTTAAAATTGACTTACAATCGATTTGGAAGAAGAGTTGTTCTTGGAAAATCACCCTAGGGAGTTTGTGTTTTGAAAAGATATGGAAAAAGGTTGATTTTCGGCTAAGTATAAAAAGTTGCAGGTTGCAGTTATGGGAATTGCGAACAGGGTTCGCAATTGCGAACCTTTTAGAGAATTTGGACTTTCGCATTTGCGAACAGAAATGCCGCATTTGCAATTTCACATTTGCGACACATAGGTCGCATTTGCGGCCTCAAGCGTTACAAGCAGACTTCGCATTTGCAAAGGGACACTCGCATTTGTGAGACTGGAATTGCGAGGAAACATCTCGCATTTGCGAGGAAACATCTCGCATTTGCGAGGAAGGGTAGGCCTGGGCTAGTTCGCATTTGCCACCAAACCCTCGTATTTGCGAGCCAGACTTTGCAAATGCGAAGCCTACAGGCCTGATCACACCAGCAATAAAACCTGAAATTTCCAAGTCTAAAATCCACTTCGTGGCCTATCCAAAACTCACCCGAGCCCTCGGGTCTCCAAATCAAATATGCAAATCAACCTAAAAACATCATACGGACTCGCTCGTGCATTCAAATCACTAAAATAATATCAACAACTATAAATTTAGTATCAAAATCATGAAATTTTCTCAAGAACTTCAAATTTCCAATTTCTCAATAACAATCTGATTCACGTCGTTTCAAGTCCGTTTCTTACCAAATTTCACAAATTTATCTTAGATCACATATAAGACCTGTATCGGGCGTCGGAACCAATACCATCAAGTTCTAATCACAATTCATTTCCAAATCTCAATAATAATTCCACAAAACAATTTTCTTTAAAAATTTATTTCTCGAGCTTGGGATCTCGGAATTCGATTCCATGCATACGCCCAAGTCCCATATTTTCTTATGTACCTCCAGGGATTGTCGGAATACGGATCCGGGTCCGTTTACTAAAAATGTTGACCGAAGTCAATTTAAATTTATTTTAAAGGTAAAAATTTAATATTTTTCACAAATTTTCACATATAGGCTTTCCGGCTACACGCCCGGACTGCGCACGCAAATTGAGGTGAGGTAAAAAGGAGGTTGCTAGGCTTCGGAACACTGAATTTATTTATAAAACAAGTGACGACTTTTGGGGTCATCACAAAAAGTGATTAGTCTGTGCTATTACTAAGTTTATTTAAAAGACCAACTAGCATATAGTCATCTCAATCCCGGGAATATTTTGTATGAGTTTGAGGGTTTAATTACTTGATAATAGACTTATTTTAATCACGACAAAAGTTGCATGGATCGGGGGAAAACTTAAGTTTTAATTTTTTATTAAGAAATTTTTATTATTAATTTCCTGCCTACAATCTTACTTTAAGACGTACTAACAAATTCACGATATCAATCAGATGCCGATGATGCAATGATATGTGTAAAGACAGAAATTATATTAATTGTGCGCCGTTTAAATTCTAAAATAAGAAATAAGATATGGCAATATATCTTTTAAGATCTGATGCATAGTATCATAACTAATTTCTTCGTTTTTCTTATCAAAATTCAACGCACAACACATGTTCCCCCAATTATAATTACTTCTTTGAATAATTTAATTTCGCACTGTGCAAAGCCATGCCTTCCAACAATATTTGTTTATCCTTATCAATAATATTTACAGAAGATAATTCTTTTTAAAAACCTGTTAATTTGTCTCATCAAAAGCATTTAGTAGTTTGGCGTAATATTTTTCATTCTTCCAACTAATTCCAACCCACATCCCCGTATTTTACAAATTTTGATAAATAAATAAGTCTTCCACTGAACACGTGGTCCGTTAATAGTTTTAAAAACTGTCCTCTAATGAAATCATCTAACCAAGATTGTTCCAGTTTCGCCGCTAATGGTGGCAAAATTCGATTAACTATATTCTCCATGCACATAATCACATATTTATGTAAGAAAGGATATGAATCAGATAATTGTGCCCCAATATTTAATGGATCTAACTTGCATTCGTGATTTAATGTATTAACTTCTTTTCTTATTGGAGCCTAGATACATGGTAATATATGGTGTTTGCATCAACTCATACTAATTTACTATAATTAAATGATAAATTAAGGTGAAAATATATATTAATTAATTATGATATAGTTAGGATGAAGACATATATCATATATTAATTGAGTTAATATAAATATTTAGTGCGAGTAAATTGTTATCATAAGTTCATTTACTATATAAAGTCTAAAGAAAAAGAAAAAGATAATGATAGCACTTAAAATTATGTAAGAAGGGGAATGAATTTGTAGAAAGGATAATTGTTAAGTTCTTGGGAAGATGTGTTCTATATATTGTCTACCACCAAACAAACAAAGGAGGAGCAAATGAGCATGGGAACTCCTACACACACGTATAATTTTAATATTTGAACAAAAGGTTAATAGAAGTCTCCATGAAGGCCCTTCAAGCATGCATGCAAATAATAACAGAATAATAATTACGTCTCAGAACAAGCTAGCAAAATATTAAATTTCGACCGAAATATCTTACTTAAATTAAAACAGCCGCTAATCCTTATTATATGAATTTGCTTCTTCCTTTAAGTTTAACTCAACATAACAATTAAGCATGTGTGCAATGTTTAAAATTCATATATTTTCTTGTCACGGCCCAAAATCCCTCTGTAAGAGTCTTGATGGCACATAATCTTTAAAACTAGGTGAGCCTAATACATACCAAAATAGTGACAGGTTCTACTAACATCGATCAAACATGAACCAAAAATTTCTAAATAAACTAATAGTCTCAACATTATACAATACTCCCAAAACTGGTGGTACAAGTCATAAGCCTTTTTAGGAGTAATTATATATAATGAATACATCATTGTTCTGGAATAAACGAAAACAATGGAAATAAGTACAGTAGAAGGTGACTTCGGAGCCTGCGAACGCCTAGCAGGTGTACCTTGAAGTCTCCAGCCATACCAAGCATACATCTCAAAACTAACTCGATCCGAAGTACCTGGTTCTGCACAAAAAGATGTGTAGAAGTGTAGCATGAGTACACCACAGTGGTACCTAGTAAGTATCAAACCTAACCTCAGTAGAGTAGTACGAGGCCAGATCAAGACACTACCGAATATATATAAACTTGCATGATATGACATAAATGTTATCAATCCGAATTGTTGTAAATAAATAAAACAGTAATCTTTCTAAAAATAGAAACAAAAAATTAGTAGAAATTAAATTCCAAAAACAGTATTTGAACTTCTTCAAAATAAATTTTGAAAACGGTATAGGAACAAATCGAGCCCACTGAATATACAGTGTATCCTTAAGGAAATTATTCCCCTCATGTACCCGAGGTTATGGAATATATCCTCCCAGGATAGAACGATTTAACTCACCAGAGTGTTGGTACCAAAAACGCCGATGAACAGCGAACCACTCGAAGGCTGCAAAACACACTGGAATTTTTGTGCAGAAGAAGAAGAAGATTATCAGAAAATTTCGTAAGTAAATATTCTGGGATTTGAAGGTATATTTATAGCCAATTTGGTGTTATTTCTGAAAAGGTTTGCAAGTTTTCAGAATAGCCATAACTGTTGGAACAGGTGTGACACTGTTTCACAACAGCCATGGTTGTTGAAAATATTTGCGAAAAAAGTAAAACGGATTTAAAATAATCCGGGAAAGAAAATGGGCCAAATCGAACCGGGGTGTGAGTCATGGGTTATTTCAGATTGAATTTTTGTTAATTAATTTAATTAATTAATTAATTAATTATTTGAAAAGAATTTTGTCCAAAAATTTTAATCAATCAATCGATCTTTGGCCAAATCCAAACTCAAATCCGAATCCGAATCCGAAGCCGAAGCCGAAGCCGAAGCCGAGCCGAGCGAGCGAGCGACGATGGAGCGAGGCTTGCCTTCTTCTTAGCTCTTTAAGAGCTAAAATATGAGCTTCTATACACAAAGATTTTCTTTCCTTCTACCAATGAGGGAAAAAGTGCATTAATGAAATGAACTCATTCAAAATTTTACTTTCCTCCATTTCTTTTCCCATCATTTTCCATTCACACCTCTTTTGTTATTAATAAATAATAACAAAATCCAACAATCCCCGACATGAATGGGGAATGGCTATAAACTTAAAAGAATGCACGGACGCGTGTGTGTTTTACATACAATAATTGATTGCATCTGAATAAGTAGGTCTCCCTTTGAACTTTCCGTAGTGAACTTATATCGTATATGCTCGGTCAATCGGTAGATTTTATATCTTTGAACCGTCGAGATTTTTTGTATACCCAGACAGCATAAGTCGCACAATCAATCCTTAACCATCTATGGTTCTCACGGTTGTGTTCGTTTCAACCATGAACACTGCCTGGTTTCATGAGTGTTTAGAGAATGGGCCTTTACTTTTGTTCCCCTTGAAGAGGCTTACACTTCACACTCACATAGGTGATTCCTAAACGTGTAATCCTAAAGACACACTATCTGGTCATATCCTGCCAGACTTAGCAAATCATTAAAAAGCTTTAAGCTTTATTGACTCATCAAAAAGCCTTAATGCTTTACCTCGTTTTTGAACATTGTCTTCATCATGAGAATTGGTTGATTTATTTGATAATATTGAACCGTCATTCATAACTTTGTTTGATCTCTTTGATCCTAGCTCTTGGGATCTCCAGTCTGCTAAGTAGAGTTACCGCCATGATGACTTGTCATAGGCCTTTAACCCCATTCCCTTTGATGATCTTTCAACTGCCTCTCTAGACAGGCCTTTTGTAAGTGGATCCGACACGTTATCTCTTGAATTTACGTAGTCAATTGTTATAACACCATTAGAGAGTAGTTGTCTAACGATATTGTGTCTCCGTCGAATATGACGAGATTTTCTATTATATATAACGCTCATTGCCCTACCTATTGCCGCTTGACTGTCACAATGTATACAAATAGGTGCCAAAGGTTTGGGCCAAAATGGAATATCTTCCAAGAAATTTCGGAGCCATTCAGCTTCCTCACTGGCCTTATCTAAAGCTATGAATTCAGATTCCATTGTAGAACGGGCGTTGCACGATTGTTTGGATGATTTCCAAGACATTGCTCCACCCCCAATTGTGAAAACATATCCACTCGTGGATTTAACTTCAGATGATCCGGTGATCCAATTTGCATCACTATATCATGGAAGGATATTTGTTATAATGCAAAGCATAATTTTGGGTATATTTCAGATATCCCAAAACTTGTTTTATTGCCATCCAATGTATTTGATTGGGATTACTTGTAAACTAACTCAGTTTGCTAATAGCACATGCTATATCTGGTCGCGTACAATTCATGAAATACATCAAACTTCCCAATACTCTTTCATAGTCCAGTTGTGATTCACTTTCACCTTCATTCTTTTGAAGTGCATAATTCACGTCAATTAGAGTCTTGGAAATTTTAAAATCCAAATACTTGAACTTGTCAAGTACCTTTTCAATGTATTGAGACTGTGATAATGCTAGACCTTGTGGAGTCTTGTGAATTCTGATTCCTAAGATCACATCAGCATCTCATAAGTCTTTCATGTCGAATTTGCTAGCCGGCATGCATTTTGTATCATTTATATCTATCATATTTTTGCTCATTATCAACATGTCATCAACATATAAATAAATGACTTCATGAGCTGGAATATTTTTAATGTAAACACATTTGTCACACGTATTAATTTTTTAAATCCATTTGCCAATATTGTTTGGTCAAATTTTGCATGTCATTGTTTGGGTGGTTGTTTAAGTCCATAATGCGACTTAACAAGTTTGCACACTTTCTTTTCTTTATCAGGAACCACAAAACCCTCAGGTTGTTCCATGTAAATTTCTTCCTCCAATTTTCTATTTAAGAAAGCTATTTTAACATCCATTTGATGGATTTCAAGACCATACACGGCCGCTAGTGCCACTAACACCCTAATAGATGTTATCCTTGTTACTGGCGAGTACGTGTCAAAGTAATCAAGGCCTTCCTTTTGTCTATAACCTTTGACAACAAGTCTTGCCTTATATTTGTCAATAGTGCCACCAGCTTTAAGTTTTCGTTTAAAGATCCATTTCGAACCTAAAGGCTTATTTCCTGGAGAAAGATCAACCAATTCCCATGTATGGTTATCCCAAATTGATTGAATCTCACTATTGACTCCTCTTTCCAAAATGCTGAATCAGAATACGACATAGCTGCTTTAAAAGTTTGAGGCTCATTTTCAAGCAAGAATGTCACAATATCTGGTCCAAATGAAGTAGATGTTCTTTGGTGTTTGCTATGCCTTGGATCTTCTATACTTGGAGTATTTTCCTTTGGTTCTTCCCGTGGTCGTTTAGGTCTTTCAATTAATTACTCGCATTCAGTTTTATATGGATAGATGCTTTCAAAGAATTCAGCATTATCTGATTCCATTACTGTATTAACATGAATCTCGGGATTATCAGACTTATGAACCAAAAACCGACATGCTTTACTATTTGTAGCATATCCAATGAAAAAACAATCTACTATTTTTGGTCCAATTTTAACCCTTTTAGGTAAAGGAACTTGTACCTTTGCTAGATACCCCATACTTTGAAATATTTCAAGTTGGGTTTTCTTCCTTTCTATTTTTCAAATGGAATAGATTGTGTTTTGTTGTGAGGTACTCTATTGAGTATTCGGTTAGTTGTAAGGAGAGCTTTCCCCCACAAACTCTGCGGTAATCTGGAACTTATTAATAAATAATTCATCATTTCCTTTAATGTCCGATTTTTCCTTTCTGCAATGCCGTTGGATTCAGATACGTAAGGTGCAGTAGTTTGATGGATAATTTCATATTCCGAACATATTTCTGCAAACGGAGATTCATATTCTCCACCTCTATCACTTCTAATCATTTTGATCTTTTTATTTAATTAATTTTCTACCTTATTCTTGTATTGCTTAAATGCTTCAATGGCTTCATCCATATTATTAAGCTAATAAACATAACAATATCTAGTGCAATCGTCAATAAAAGTAATAAAATACTTTTTTCCACCTCGAGATGGTATCGACTTCATATCGCAAATGTCAGTATGAATTAAGTCTAAAGGATTTGAATTCCTTTCAACAGACTTATAAGGATGTTTTACAAACTTAGATTCAACATATATTTGACATTTCGATTTATTGGCCTCGAATTTAGGCAATACTTCTAAATTAATTAACTTCCGCAAGGTTTTATAATTGAAATGTCCTAAACGAATATGCCATAAATTATTTGACTCCCATAAATAAGAAGAAGCTGAAATTTTATTCATACTGTCAACAACCATTATATTGAGTTTGAAAAGGCCCTACGTGAGGTAGCCTTTTCCAATATACATTTCGTTCTTGCTTACAACAACTTTATCAGAAACAAATACACATTTGAATCTATTCTTTACAAGTAAAGAAGTAGAAACTAAATTCTTCCTAATAGTAGAAACATGAAGAACGTTGTTGAACGTTAACACCTTGCCAGAAGTTATCTTCAGGAATATCTTCCCATAACCTTCAATCTTGACTATTGCATTTGTCACGACCCAAAATCCTCTAAGGGTAGTGATGGTGCCGGACACTGCTGTCAGGCAATCCAACCAGAATACTTATTTAAATTCCAATTTTAATATTTTCTTAAGTCATTTTCCTTTATGCATTAAATAACAAATAATGAACTTTACAGAATTAACCATGGAGTCTTTAACAAACTTAATATTGAACAATCCTATAACCATCGCAGAACCCGGTGTCACAAGGGCATGAGCGTCTACTAAGAAGGAAATAAAATACAACATCCGTCCGGAATATAGTGAACAGAAAGTAAATACAATATAATGGGAGGGACTATACTAGCTGCGGGCCGCCTCGAATACTGCAACTCACTTAGTCCCCGAATCATCCGTGCTGCTCGCCCAGTAGGCCACTAGAGATGCATATGCCTGTGCAACAAAAATGCACAGAAGTATAGTATGAGTACGAAAACAACGCGTACCCAATGAGTATCCCGTCTAATCTCGAAGAAGTAGAGACGAGATGGTCGAATTTGACACTTACTAGGGGTCCAATGATGATTTATCCATAATATATTAAGTCGTGAATTTTTATAAACATGATTATAATTCAATGGGATGAAGCAAATAAATAATTCTTTAATTTATAGGAAATCAATCTTTTTCATCATTTATACATACATTCTTAAGCCAGAAAGAGGCAGCAACAACTTCAATAAGTTTCAGGGCAAGCAATACTACCATGCACAAATCATGCCAAGGGCGACGGCCCGCTCCAACAGAAATGTAAACTGTGCACTGCCGAGGGTCGAACGGCGCGAACCATAGATGCATCTATTTAATCTGCCGAGGCGTTCGGCCCGCTCCAAAATTTAAACACACATAGACAGTCAATCAGGAGTCCACACGGAGAAATTTTCCAAAGAAAATAAGTACTCTTTTAACCATTTAAGAAAAATGAAGTTTAATCCTTTTAGAAATTTATTTACTAATTCAATGTGATTTAAGTGATTCAAGTTGTCAATAAGTTCACAAATAATGCAAGTATAACATGCTCTTGGGTCCTAAACTACCCGGACAATAGCATAATAGTAGCTACGCATGGACTCTTGTCACCTCGTGCGTACGTAGCCCCCATAAATAGGAGCACATAACCAATTAACTCACATATGGGGACAATTCCCTCTTACAAGGTTAGAAAGGAGACTCACCTCGCTCTAAAGCCTATATTCCGATTCAAGAACGCGCTCAAACCTCCAATTTGGAGCCGAACGATCCAAAACTATTCAAATAAGGTAAGAACTAGTCAATACATACTCAAAAGTTCATATTCTAATTATTAAACCAATTTCCCAATCCTAAATGCAAGGTTCCAAAAATCCATCCCGGGGCCCACGTGCCCGGATTCCGAATTTTTTTGAAGAATATTGTTGCCCACAACCTAAGGATCAAGAATATATAATTTTTACTCTATAATTTTGTGGTTAAATCTTCTTTTTACCAAATTCTAGGTTTTTCATCTAAAACCCTTGATTTTCCTTATTTTTCACATGTTAAATCTACCCATAATCCATGTGTCTAACTTATGATTTGTAGAAATTACTTACCTCTTTGATGATGATGAAATCCCTCCTCAAATACTCTCAAAAATCGCCTAAGGCCAAGTGGGAAATGAGGGAAATGGGCTAAGTCTCGGAATAAAAAGCCACCGCTCTAGACGCAGAAGTCGCATTTGCGACTCCAAGCTCGCAAATGCGATGTCGCATTTGCGACAAAAGCTTCGCAATTGCGAAGCCTAGCCTGCCCTGCTCTTTTCGCATTTGCGACGAAAATCTTCGCAAATGCGAAGATCACAGCCTCGCAATTTTCATCCCCCGTCTCGTAATTGTGAACTTTCCACCTAGAGCCCAGGCTCGCAAATGCGAGAAGGAACTCACAAATGGGAGGTCGCATTTACGACCCAAGCTTCGCAATTGCGATAATACCAGAAGCAGCAGTCGTATTTCTTAGAAAATCACTCAGAAGATATCCCGAATCACACCCGAGCTCCCGGGGCTCCAAACCAAGCACCCACACAAGTCTAAAAACATAACACAGACCTAATCGAAGCTTCAAATCACACAAAACAATGCTAAAATCATGAATCGACCTCCAATCTAAGCTTTATGAACTTAAGAATTTCAAACTTCTACTTCCGGTGCCGAAACCTATCAGATCACGTCCGATTGGCCTCAAATTTTGCACACAAGTCATATTCAACATTACGGACCTACTCCAACTTTCAGAATCAGATTCTGACCCCGATATCAAAAAGTCCACATCCGGTCAAACTTCTCAAAAACCTTTAAATTTCTATCTTTAGCCAAATGACTTCAAAATGACCTACGGACCTCCGATTTCACTTCCGATCGCGCTCCCAATTCTAGAATCACTATACGGAGCTACTCCCAGACTCGGAATCCCAAACGGACATCGATATCACTGAAATGCACTTCAACCCAAACTTATGAAACTCTTTCAAAATGCTACTTTCCACAATAGGCGCCAAAACGCTTCTGGGTCATCCAAAATCCGATCCAGCATACACCCAAGTCCGAAATTATCGTACGAACTTGCTGGAACCTTTAGATCCCGATTCCGAGGTCATTTACTCAAAATTCCAATCCTAGTTAATTCTTTCAACTTTACGCTTCCGAAATGAGAATTATCTTTCCAAATCAACTCTGAACTTCCCGAAACTTAATTTCGACCACGCGTACAAGTCATAATACCTGAAGTGAAGTTGTTCATGGCCTCAAACTGCTGAACGACGTGCTAGAGCTCAAAATGACCGGTCAGGTCGTTACATTCTCTCCCACTTAAACATACTTTCGTCCTCGAACGTGCTGAGAACTACACTGAAGTTGTCTGAAATCACTGTTTAACACCTCATGCACCTTCCAGTGCTACCACAACCCAGTTGAGCACATTAGCTCGATCAGTTCTGAAGATACTCCCTTTTATTCAAGCAAATAAGCCTTAGAGCCCAATTCCAACATCCGGAATTCTATGCCAGACTGTTTCCAACATACGATCACCATATCAATCACTACACATTGTACCCAAACATGACTGCACAATTTTGCTGAATTCACACCTTGCATCACCTTACTCACAGGACCACAATAACATTCTCTGATCAAATAAATTGAAATTCCACGAATCTGATGGTCCCATTGCACCTCATGATCTACATAGGTCTTGCTCTAATTCTTACAATACTGCCACGACGGAATAGATGTGTAGAAATTCGTAACCAACTGCCGAGTCAACCAATCATTGAGTCTATACCCCTGACAAGAACCATCACCTCATTTTGAACCAAATAATGGTCTTTGCTCCTTAACACATTTCACATAATCAGATTGCACTGATCCTAAATCCAACAACCTCGTCTTACCCAGTACGAACTGCTCAGGCAATAAGCCATCCCGACATGACCAAAAGTCTCATATGATGCCACAATGTGCCAATAGGCTACCAATTAGAATGTGATACAAAAAGGAAAATGAAATGTGAAAAGGAATTTCAATTACCCCACTCGCGAATCATATATGCGACACGGGCACACAACTAATTGGGAACTGTACTGAACATCACACTGTTGCGGCGCACAATCCGATCCGAGTAACATAACCATGGCGGCGTGCCACCCGATCCACACAACATAACTATGGCGGCGTGCCACCTGATCCAAATAACATACCCATGGCGGCGTGCCACCCGGTCCACACATGGAACTCACATAAGTAGATGTACGTTGAGCTAAATTGCTCATTACAACAAAATACCAAATATCGGTCATAAACGCGCTAAGTACATAATACCTTTCCCTGGGGACACATATGACACTATAATCTACAAACTCGAGCACAACTGAGGTGCGATACACGATCTGAATCTCAAGAGCCATCCTGCTCATATAACATCGTCGCTATGCGGAACCTCAAAACCTAGAAATTTACTGAGCCATCTCACAACTCATATGCTGCAATATATATTATTACATGAAATAGCTGACGACAAAATAATACCCTGACTACTCTTCCATAAGAGGCGCTTTGCTGAAATGAACACGACTGGCCTGGCATAGAGCCCCTATTCACATTTAAATTCATCCACCGACCTCGAGTCGATCCTAATCGTACCAAACTAGGTCAATAACCTTTCAAAGGTCCATACTAACTTCCCTATTCTCATAACACACAAGAACAACCACCACAACCAGAGTACTCATCCACAGTCAAAAACTCAGTAAGACATGTTCCCTCCAGGCATTAATTCCCAAATTGATGATATCACCCCAATCTTTATAGTTGGTTTAAATCTTTAATCAATCAAGTGACCACATGCCACACTTATACAACCTTCCCGCGGGACACGCTCCCACAACCTTCCATAGCGAATAACAGGTCTGCACACCCAAACCACTTGCCGCACTAACGCAGAAAAGCGATCAAGAATCCTTAGCCAGGATGCAAGGCCTTTTTCAAAAAACACCGATCTCAGGTGACATTGAAGACAATACTCACTTACTTTAAACATCGAAACTCTTTTCCTGCCCATCCAAGTTCGTAACATCCTTGTGATCACCGAACTGCTACCTTGATCCTCACTTCAAATTCTATACCACTCATTGCTCCCAACGTGCCAATATACGATAGAACATGATTTTTATCATAACTCCATAACCACTAATAGGTTAACACTTCATCATGGAAAAGCTTTTCACTGAACTCACTTCAGGAGAAACATAGCAGCACACAGGCGAATCCTCATAGCCATAGAATATGCAAATCACTAAGTAGTGGTCTAAGCCACCATAGCCCTTCCGGAATCTACTTCCACATAACAAGCCATAACAGTAGAATGCTTCTAAATAATATCAATTACGGTGGCTGACAAACCTCATACGTACCGCCACAAATCGCTTGCATAACTTGATCACGCTGAAGGAACTGACCACTAACCCCAATATGCCATTTCAACTATGGCTAATGAATCTACCTTCTTCCAATTTATCCTTGATTGCCTTAGAAATAATACTAACTCCATTCAACACATAACATACCCCATATACACTCATACCGAGTGACCTTGAATCGCGAGACCATGGTGTCTCAAATTCCATAAACCACTTCATGCCTCCCAAATGCTGCACTGCAAGTCAAGACATCATAGAACATCCTAGGCCTCTTCTTATAAGCTGCTACCAAGCTTGAATCTTGACCATACCTATAGGCTCGAAATCATTAGGCACCACACTTTACCCCTTAAATCCACTAGGACCGTTACTGAGAGCCACCCGCTTTGACTTGGCCCCAAACATGATCAACTCCATGAATTTAATAGCACATGAATATCTTCTCGACGAAACACCCGGCATAATCACTTCCCTTGAAACCACATCTATACAAGGCATAAATCCTGAATCCTTCCCCAAGTCTAAACATGAGCCAATAAGGCCAACTATAGCACCCTTTAACAATTCCTTTGCTCAAATCGCCACCTATGTTCTTTTCCCGTAGCCGAAATAACCCAGAAATATACTAACAACCAGAAAACCTCGCAAGTGGTTAACCATGCAACCCAATCATAGGCGGTGGGACTCTCCCACTTGGCTTGAAGCCACTATTACACAACTTTGGAATTCATCGCAATTCCTTATCTATTATTGACATAACCTTGCGTAATCAACCGCCTGAATTCTCGGATTCTTTCTGTAAAACCCCCTTTTATACTCTGAATCATCAATCACATTCGCACGACCGATCTCTTTGCTGCACATTAGCCCATACTTCCAATTAAACCCGTAGATTTAATCGCCAGCCACTAAAATCCCAAATCATTCCAAACTCTCCTTAAGGTGCGTAATCATCCTACCACCAAGCCCCTACGCAACACCTTCCACTCTCCCACTTTGGGAAAACTCACTTCTTTAATCATCTACTTGACCTTTGCTTCATACACCTGGCCTTCTACGAATTTTAGCCACTGTCTGGCAATTTCCACACATCTTTCCTCATCCTCTGCTGCTCAGTTGTTACCTTAATAAAATCTATCTTTGTAGAACTTGAACCCACAAATCGCTACCAACTCTAAACCTTTCTGAAGATCATCTTTCTCGAGTCGTGAACACTAGGAACATCGATTCCATCCTGAACCACTGCACCTTGCGATCTCTGACCGTCGTTTCTTCACTACTGACGTGCAATATCCCGCTCCAAAGGCGAATTGAAGAAAACCATAACACCGGCAACTTAACATATTCAATCGAGAATGACGATACCACGTCGCCGATGAAGACTCCACCACACTTGAAAGTACCCAGTCTCATTCCCCCCATCAACTCAAACCTGAACGTTCTCAGCCTGATTGCTTTCACCCTAGCAGGAATAAAATACCAAATCTATAGATCATGTACTGAGTAAACCTCCCTTCAAGTCATTCACTGCCCCGACACGTAGTCAAACATCCTACCATCATATCAATACTGCGGAACAATCGTTCATAAGCATCATCGCAACTGGTGCCTAACCTCAAAGCTCTCAGAAATACCGCTACTGAGCTGAAACATACTGGGAGAAACATCCCGCACCACATCTAAAGTACCATTACAATTCTTCAATTCTCGATTTATAACAAGTGCTTCGCGTCGCATAAGATTGAGTAGGAAAGAAACAAAGGCATAAGCCTCACAGGAATCGAATCGCACGATAAGGAATCAAGAAGGGAAGTACTCCTAACAGCCATGTAGCCTCCAGAAGATAAGTACAGACATCTCCGTAATGATCCGCGAGACTCTACTAGACTTGCTCATGACTCATGAGACCTACGGGAACCTAGTGCTCTGATACCATATTGTCACGACCCAAAATCCTTTAAGGGTAGTGATGGCGCCAAACACGCTGTCAACTGATGGTAACCTGAGCCCAAATCAATCTTGGAAAACACCTGTGCGCCCTGAAGCTGATCAAACAGATCATCAATATGAGGTAAAGGATATCGGATCTTCACTGTAACTTTGTTCAACTGGCGATAATCAATGCACATACGCATAGAACTATCCTTCTGCTTCACAAACAAAATAGGGGCACCCCATGGTGAAACACTGGGTCGAGTAAAACCCTTACCCAATAATTCCTGCAACTGATCCTTCAACTCCTTCAACTCAGGAGGAGCCATGCGATATGGAGGAATGGAAATGGGCTGAGTGCCCGGCAACAGATCAATGCCAAAATCGATATCTCTATCGGGCGGCATGCCTGGAAGATCAGCTGGAAACACATCGGGGAAATCACGTACCACTGGAACTGAATCAACAGAAGGGGTGTCAACACTGACATCTCTCACATAAGCTAAATACGCAGCACACCCCTTCTCAACCATACGTTGAGCTTTAAGGAAAGATATAACTCCGCTGGGAGTATGATCTAAGGTACCACTCCACTCAATACGTGGAATACCTGGCATAGCCAGCATCACGGTCTTGGCATGACAATCAAGAATAGCATGATGGGGAGACAACCAGTCCATGCCCAGAATAATATCAAAGTCAACCATACCTAGTAATAATATATCTGTCCTAGTCTCAAAACCACGAATAGAAACCAAACACGACCGGTACATGCGGTCCACAACAAGAAAATCTCCTATAGGAGTAGAAACATAAACGGGGGCACTCAAAGAATCCCGAGGCACACCCAAATGCGAAGCAAAATAAGAGGACACATATGAATAAGTAGAGCC
>MU691579.1:2093-28995 GCA_026770625.1 Nicotiana glauca
TAATAAGGATCCTCCTAGATGCTCGTGACTTGTGACACCCCGGTCGGGCTGTATTGGGCTATATTCATATTGATTAGTATCATAAATTCATATTCGAACTGCTATATAACAAATTAACTGCTTTAAGTGGTGTTCTGAGATGGTCTGGCTGGCCTTGTCTTCACGAGAGGCGCCATCACGACTGGGTTTGGAGTGACACTGGAATACTCAGACCTTAAGCTCTGCCCATACCCTTTTGATTCCCATGCCTTAAGGCCTTCTCTTGATGCAAGTTATTGGTTCCCCATGCGTGTTCCCTATTGTATTAATCAAGAGTTATGTGACATTAGAGTATTCTTATTAATTCCCATGCTATTATGCTATGTCCCCCATTAATATTAAAATAAGGGTATTTATTAACCAACTTGACAGACCCCTTAAGTTAAAATTAATTAGACCCAATTAAATCCCAAAATTACCCCTTAGCCCGTGAGAATTACTGTTCTGCCCTAAGCCTTAAACATCTGTATTTAAACCCCTCTGAATTACAGCTAACACTTGATCATTAACTATCAGATTATACAGCTATAACCAATTCTCAATCCTATTTAAACACACAAATGATTCAAGCAGAAAGAATAGGGGAATGAGGTTCATATGGACAATATGCAGAACATGGGTGACATTCAAGTGAGCAAGTAAGTTTGGTTCAAGGAGACAACTGGATACATTCAACAAATTCATCTCAATCACATAAATCATAAAAGAAAAGAAGCAAAAATGATAAACACTGGAATGAGTCAAAAATAAAACTATTATCATGCTTCTTCTTTCTTTTCATCAAACTAAACAACGACATTTAAACAATCGATTACACATAGTAATTAAACACAAACAAACAGAATAAGAACAGACCAACAAGTGATTCAGTGGCTTTGACAAAACAGGGAACTTATAAGGAACTTAACTAATCGACGACATTATTCAATTGATTTTTCATGGTTTACCACATACTCGATTAATAACAGAAGAACAATTGACCAAATAAAAGGTCTGAAGAAGAAGAGGAAGAAGTAATGAGCAAAACTAGATTATAACTAAAATTAAACACATAACAGTTACAAAAAAATAGAACGAAAGGGAAAAGGGAAAAATACCTCAGAGATCATAAACAGATGACCTTAGGACCAACTCGGACTTGGATTTTTTGAGGTCGAACGGACCTTAATCGAGTGTCCTCAACTGAGAACACTTCAACTAAGGTCAATTAGACACCCAAACTCTTTTAGTCTGGACAAATTTCAGCCTTTGGTTCTCTAGGTCTCTTTGGTTCGATTTGGGATTCGAACAGTTCTAGCACGATTTGAGCCAAACTAATGGTGCTTTAGGAACAAGGGAGTAAGAGGGTGGACTGGTGTGAGTGTGGGATGGTTCAGAGTTTACGCCGCCACCAAGGAATCTTGTGGCGGCACTAGGGTTCTTGGCCTTAAAATCGATATTCGAGAGGCCCTGGGATGATTCGAAGGAAGGTGCTTGGGTATTTGGTATGAGGAGGTGTAGGTGAGGCTGGGGTGTTAACTTAGTGGCCATAGGAGGTGATGCCGGAAAAGCCATTTGTTTTTTCGAATATTCAAAGGGCTGGGCTAGGATTCATGGGATGCCGAGGGTGGCATGGCGATGGGGAGGTTGAGGTGAAGAGGTGGTGTGTTTTTGGGAGTGTTTGGACCACTGAAACCGCCGTGAAGCGATTTCCGGTGGGTGGTCGACGGTGGGTGAAGGCGGAGGGAGAAGGGTCTGTCTCTGAAGCGTTAGAGACAAATGAGGGTAGGGTTTGGCTTGGGGGGTATGGGGTGTGTTTGAAGTATATATGTGAAAGGGTGAGATGAATTCAGGTCGTTAGATCAATTGAGATCAATGGCCTGGATCAATTCCCTTGTAAGGAACGACGCCGTTTGATTAAGTGAGGGGGCAGACCGGGCGTGTGAATGGATCGGGTTTGGAGACGGGTTTGGGAGATGGGACTAGGGCCGTTGGATTGATGTGGATCGAATGGCTGGGATTAGTCGACTTGAAACGTCGTCGTTTCGCTGAGGCCGGAAATGGACTGAACCATTCGATCTAACGAGATCAACGGTTCAGGTCAAATGTGACAAAACGACGTCGTTTGGTTTGGTCTCTGAGACTGGCTGGACTGGACCGGGTGAGGAACACATTTGGGCCTGGATTTGATTAAATTTGGACAGCCCAGTCCGATTTTCTTCCTATTTTGCTCTTTTATTCTTTTTCTTTTATTTTTCTTTTTTAATTCCTAATTACCAAAATTCCTACATTAAATTGTAAAATCAAAATATTAACTTAAAATACTAATTAACTCTTAATAATAACTATGACACATAATTAAGCAATAATTTAAAATAAAATCACACAACTAGACCTTAAATGCAAAGTACATATTTTTTTTTGTGATTTTCCATTTTTGTAAAACAAACTTGATTACTCCTAATTTGTAGAATTAAATACTAGATACAAATGTGACATATTTTTTATTTTATATTAATTTAAATAAATAAACATATACGGACAAAAATGCAAATATTTACCAAAATATCACGAAAAATTCACAAAAAATGCACACAATAAAAACGACAATTTTTATTTTGATTTCTTTGGGAGTAGTTTATATGGGGAAAAAATCACGTGTTTACAGTTATGAGGTAATCTTAGGATGTTACTAATCAGCTACCGATACAGGGAGTTATCTGTTGGATATTAGTATACCTTTCATCTATTTCGTATTTCCTATATTTCTTATATTGCTGCTATTTTGTTATTTTATGTTATGTTGTGTATGTTATGTTATTTTTAGTATGAGTCTATTAATAGTACTAACTTATCATCTCCTGTTGCTGTCTTGAGCTGAGGGTCTCCTGGAAATAGCCTCTCTGCCCCCGGGGTAGGGGTAAGGTTTGCGTACATATTACCCTCCCCAGACCCTACTAGTGGGATTATACTGGGTGGTTGTTGTTGTTGTTGTTTGTTCTCTTAACCAATGATTAAGCTATAATTGGAGGCGTACAATTTTCGCTAAACCCACTTGAATTTAAACCATTATTATCAAGATAAATTATCATAATTTATATTCTAAAATTGTGCTCTAATAATTTGAGCAAGCAATCTTGCAAAAGCCAAACTGCAAGTTGATAACAAATGCACATGTGACCATAGAATAGATACATCTATTACAGTCATATAATAGTAAACAGTCTACATGGCAGGTGATTGGGCCCATATATTTATCACCTTTTATTCGTTTTAGAAATCAAGGGATTCAATCCCAACCTTAACTGGTATATCATGAGAATAAACAGCACAAGAGAGTTTTTGAAGGATCTTCTATTCTTCAATATATGCCAATATAATTCTCAATTAATTTTTTTCGCATCATAATTGAACAGGAATGGCCAATCGATGATGCCAACTAATATTTGTTTCAGTAAACCTCTAGTTTACTTGTGGCTTGTGATTCTATCACCATGCTTATACTTGTGTAGTACAAATAAAAGATAAATCGGGTAATCTTTCGTATTTACCCGGTATAATTATAGTAATATAAAAGATATTCAACCTTCATTTCATTTATAGTCTCAATATGCCAACCATTTTAGCTGATATATTTGAAACTTAAAGTTTCTTTTGAGACTTACTACAATATCAATATCATAAACAATTTTATCCGAGTAGTAACAAATTAACTCTTCCGAAGCTCTTAATTAATTTTTTACTACAAGATCTTTTATCATGCCATCTATACGGTGAATGTCTCCTTTATGGAGAAAATCATATCATAATTATCACGGTTAAACTCATCATAAATAAAATTATTTCTTGCTTTAATTTTGCCTTTATTAATTTTTATAAGCCATGACAAAATATATTTTTTTGGCATATCACATGTAAGCGATGAATGACATATTTATGTAACCACACAATAATATTTATTATCTTTATTTCACTCAAACCTCCCTTAGAGATGAGTTATGTGGTTTTCATCCAATTATGCATTGCATGTCTTTATTCATTACTTTTATCACATATTGCCAGATTCACCGCCATGAATTAGTCTGCATTCTCAATGTTTATCGCAAGTAACATTCTCTTGCAAGAATGGAGTATAATCATAGCAATGTGCTTTATTATTTTTCCATACCATTTTGATGGTAAACATTACCCTCGCCTTTTCGAGGATATATTTTGAGAACTATTATTGTTCTCCCTTTTTATAATTACCATAATGATCATTATTATTATTTCCATTTGTCACAACAATGTTCATTCGTCAATCACTTGTCTCTATTTAAACTTATTATGCCAGCTACCATATTCACTTCAGGGAAGGAACATATCCAGTGGGACGAGATTTTTATCTAAAGCACATTATTTTGCCATAATCATCATATATCATTAGTATGGTGTATTGGGACTCAAACCAAAATCTTACCCATATAAAGCACGTTAGGTCATAGTACGTTTGGGACTAAAACCCAATGTCTTATATCATCGTTATACATCATGACACCCGATGTCTTAAAACTTCTTTCGAATTATTGCAACTTCGAAAGTAAATTTGAGGTATATAATATAGAGCATAAAATATATCTCTACGTGTCTTCTCATGTAATAATTGCTAGCTTATGAAAATATTACCAGTTTACCACATTTAATGGTTATTAGCATTAATAGATTTCATTTGATTTGTATAAATTTTAACAAATACCACAAACACAAGTTATAATGTAATACCTATAATGCAAGGTCTTCTTAATAATAAAACGAACCAACAATTCATAATTATATGTCATGCATTATTAGTTTCATCATGCCAATGTTAAATTGTGGAAGATACTGATGTTAGAAAATTAATTTTTATATACATTGGAACTAGTACAATTTGTTTTGTTAAGTTCGTATACATAACTTATTATTTCTAAATATACAAGTTAGTACAAACGTAAAATTCCTTTAACGTGTGAAATGAAGAGGCCACTTCAGAATATCATGATTCATCAATCACTATTAATCAAAACAAGCTGTGATGACTCAAAAGGTCATCACTTGTTTTAGAAATAAATTATGTGTTTTGAGGTTTTAAAAACCTCTTTCAGTATCACCTCGATTTGCATGCGCACTCCGGGCGCGTAGCTGGAAAGTCATTATGTGAAAATCTGTAAAAAAAAATAATGAATTTTAAATTTCAAATGAATTTAAGTTGACTTCGGTCAATATTTTGGGTAAATAGACCCGGATCCGAACCCGTGATTTGACGGCCCCGGAGGGTCCGTAGGAAAATAAGAGACTTGGGCGTATGCCCGGAATCGAATTTTGAGGTCCCAAACCCGAAAAATAAATTTTTAAAGAAAATTATTTTCTGGAATATTTATGGGTGTTAATGAAAATTGAAGAAAATGAGTTTAAGAATACATACCTATGGTTTTGTGGTGAAATCCTTCTTCAAAAATCGCCCAAGTTCGAGTTTAAGTGAAAGAGTTATGAAATTTTCAAAGAAACCCGTTTTTGCTACTGTTTTAAAAGACTGGGCAAAATTTGGCTTTGTGATCGCGACAAAGACTATGCGATTGCATAGGTTTCCCCTCCCATGCCCTTCGCGTTCGCATCACAAGGGATGCGTTTGCATAGAGTTAAAACTACCCGTTCCCCAGACCCATTCCTACTCTATGCGTTCGCGACTGACCCATGACGTTCGCGTAAAGTAAATTCCTAAAGCTCTGCGTTCGCACCCAGGTCTATGCGTTCGCTTAGTGCAAACCTGCCCCACTGCCAATTTGTGATGAGCGTTCGCGTGGGTTACCACACGTTCGCATAGAGTAAAAACTCAGACCCCAACAACAACAAAAATACCAGATTTCTAAGTCCAAAAATACTCCGACGCTTATCCGAAACTCACCCGAGCCCTTGGGGCTCCAAATCAAACATACAGACCAACCTAAAAACATCATACGGACTTGCTCTTGTATTCAAATTACCAAAATAACACCAACAACTATGAATTTAACATCAAAATCATGAAATCACTTAAGAACATCAAAATTTTCAATTTTCTCAAATACGGTTCGATTCATGTCATTTCATGTCCGTTTCTTATCAAGTTTCACAGACTCAACTTAAACCACATATAAGACTTGTACCGCACTCCGGAACCAGAATACGGTCCCGATACCATCAAATTTTAAACACATTTCATTTCCATAAACTCATAAATATTCCAGAAAATAATTTTCTTTAAAAAATTATTTCTCGGGCTTGGGACCTCGGAATTCGATTCTGGACATATGCCCAAGTCCCATATTTTCCTACGGACCCTCCTGGACCGTCAAATCACGGGTCCGGATCCGTTTACCTAAAATATTGACCGAAGTCAACTTAAATTCATTTTAAAGTCAAAATTTATTATTTTCCAAAGATTTTCACATTATGGCTTTCCAGCTACGCGCCCGAACTACGCACGCAAATTGAGGTGATACTGAAAGAGGGTTTTAAAGCCTCATAACACCGAATTTGTTTCTAAAACAAACATTCTCCACTTATAAAATAACCGTTCATCCTCAAACGGATATAAGAAGGAAGTACCTGAGTCGGGAAAAAGATGGGGATAACGGATTCGTGTCACAACCCAATTCCCAAACCCGGTCGTGATGGCGCATCTCTTGAAGACAAGGCCAGCCAACACAACATCAACACCTCTTTAATAGTTACTTAGTATGAATAAGTCTAAAATGCGGAAGAAAAGTGATAAAACAGGGAACCATCCCAACATAGCCCGAAATCGGGGTGTCACAAGTCACGAGCTAATACAGAGTTTACTAGAATTCTACAAAGTCTAGAACTAGGAACAAAGTCTGAAGATAATGTAAATAACAGAAGATAAGGGAGAAAACGGGACTGTGGACGTCGACAACTACCTCGTCACTCCTAGTCCGCCTGGTCTGGAAGGAATCATCGCTAAGGAACGAACTCTGCTATGCCTGTATCTACACACACGGTGCAGGGAGTAATGTGAGTACTCCGACCCAGTGAGTAATAAAAATAAATAACGACTGAAAGCATGAAATCTCATGAAGGTACAAAAAAAATGCTATCTCAAGCAGTAAAACAGTAAAGTATCAAATAATTCTAAGCAATAATTAGAAACCTGCCCCTTGGGCTCAATATCAAGCTCTCAGTACGGTATCAGCCCCGCGGGCTCAGTATCAGTCACACAGTACAACTTCAGCCCCTCAGGCTCACTCTCAAATCACATGGGTAACTGCGTTCACTGTGGGGGTGCAGACTCCGGAGGGGCTCCTACAGCCCAAGCGCTATATCATCGTAATGCCTAAAAGCCTGTACATATCAACATGAGGCCTGAAAACCTTCTCACATTACACTCGAGGCATGAAAGCCTCCTTACATACCACTCGAGGCCTGAAAGCCTTCTCACATCACTCAACATATCCTCACTTATGGCCCTCGGCCTCAATCAGTCCGAAAATAATCATAAGTCCCTTGGGCATCAGTAAAGCGAAGATGCTCAACTCAAACACTAGTTCAAATATCATTTAAATCTCAAGGTTGAGTAACAATATAGTTGAGTTCATGAAACAGTATAATTCAATTGGACTGAGTTCAAATAACATTTCAAATAGTGAGGAAATAGTGATGATAGCTCACAAAGGATTTCAAACAGTCGGCAATAAGCCCAAAGTATGGCAATAAGCCCAAGTCATAGTGAAAAACAACAAATCATACTCAAATACGCGGTAAAGCATCAACCGGGATGGACCAAGTCACAATCCCCAATAGTAAATGACCCCGCGCTCGTCATTAAACGCGTGTCTCATCTCAACATAGCACTACATTGTGCAAATCCGGGGTTTCAAACCCTCAGGACATCATTTAAAATTATTACTCACCTTTAGCCGACCAAAAGTCTAGCTCCCTGTGCCCTTTCCTCTCGAATTGACCTCCTCGCGTGTCGAATCTGGCCAAAACCACAACGGATACGTTACCATAGGCTAAGGGAACATAACCCAATCGAAAGGACTCGAAAAACATCAAAATTCACGAAATTAGAAAAATCCGAGCCCCGGGCCCACTTCTCGAAAATCAGAAAATTTAACATCATCGGATTCCTTATCTTGCCACGAGTCTACACATATAAAAATCACCATAATCGGAGTCCAATAGGCCCCTCAAATCCCCATTTTTCTTTCTTTTAAGTTCAAGCCCTAACCTCCCTTTTTTATCTCTAATTCCTTGATTTTTCACCCTTAATTCATGTAATAACACATTAGATTTATGTTTTAGGCTCAGAATTCCTTACCTCAATGAAGTCCCTTGATTCCCTCTCCAAAATCGCACAATAACCTCAAAGTCCAAAGTGAAAATGTTAAGTTCTTTCAAAAATTCGCGAAGATGGAATTAAATATCTTTGACTAGACCTTTCCGCTTCTGCGGTCATTTTTCCGCTTATGCGGAATTTACTAACTCACCGAGGACCGCTTTTGCGGTCCAATACCACTTCTGCGGTGACCGCATCTGCGGGCCACCGACCGCTTCTGCTAAAGTCACCTCAGTACTCAAAACCGCACCTGCGACTCCCCTTCTGCATCTGCGGCCCCTTTTCCACATATGCGGAAATACCAGATACCAGACATATCAATAATCACACAAGTCCAAAATTCACCCCGTTGGCTATCCGAAATCACCCCGAGGCCCCCGGGACCTCAACTAAAAGTTCCAACCCATTCTAAAACATCATTCAAACTTATTCCAATCATCAACACACATCTAACAACACTAAAATCATCAATTCTCACCGAATTCAAGCCTAAGTTTCTCAAAAACTTTCGAAATACGCATTTGATAAAAAACCTGACCAAAACACTTTCGAATGACCTGAAATTTTGCACACTCATCCAAAATCACCTAAAGAAGCTACAACAACTCTCGGAATTCCATTCCGACCCTTGGATCAAAATCTCACCTATCAACCGGAATTCGCCAAAATACTAACTTCGCCAATTCAAGCCTAATTCTACATCGGACCTCCAAAATAAATTCCGATCACACTCCTAAGTCATAAATCATCCCCCAAAGCTTATCAAATCACCAGAAATCACATCCGAGCCCTCTAACTCAATAGTCAACATCTGGTTGACTTTTCCAAAATAAGCCTTCCTTAAAGAGACTAAGTGTCTCATTTCCATCCAAAACCAATCCAAATCGACTCATTCACCCGAGACTCTTATAATAAGACATAAGGAAGCAGAAAATGGGGGAAATGGGGTGGTAACTCACGTGAAAACGGTTCGGGTCATCACATCCTCCCCAACTAAAATAAACGCTTGCCTCGAGCAGGTCAAGAAACATACCTGGAGCTATAAACAGGTGAGGATATATGCTCTGCATCTCCCGCTCGATCTCCCAAGTAGCCTCCTCCACGGGCCGACCTCTCCACCTTTACCGAAGCTATATCCTTTGATCTTAATTTTCGAACCTGACGACCCAAAATAGCCACTGGCTCCACATCATAGGTCAAATCATCATCCAACTGAATAGTACTGAAGTCCAAAACATGGGACGGGTCCCCAACATTCTTCCGGAGCATAGATACATGAAACATCGGATGCACGCCCGACAAGATGGATGGCAAGGCAAGCTCATGAGCTACCTCCCCAATCCTCCTAAGTACCTCAAAAGGCCCAATAAACTGTGGACTCAGCTTCCTTTTCTTCCCAAGCCGCATAACACCCTTCATGGGCGAAACCTTCAGTAAGACCTTCTCACCCACCATATATGACACATACCGAACCTTCCGCTCCGCATAACCCTTCTGACGCGACTGTGCTGTACGAAGCCTCTCCTGAATCAGCTTCACCTTCTCTAAGGCATCCTGAGCCATCTCTATCCCCAATAACCTAGCCTCGCCGGGCTCGAACCATCCAACATGAGATCTACACCGCCTCCTATACAACGCCTTATACGGAGCCATCTGAATGCTCGACTGATAATTTTTGTTGTAGGCAAACTCCACAAGCGGCAAAAACTCATCCCAAGAACCCCTAAAATCAATAACACAGGCACGCAACATGTCCTCAAGTATCTGAATAGTACGCTTGGACTGTCCATCCGTCTGAGGATGAAATGCTGTGCTCAACTCTACCTGCATACCCAACTCTCGCTGAAATGTCCTCCAGAACTGAGAAGTAAACTGAGTACCCCTATCTGAGATAATAGACATTGGAACCCCATGAAGTCGGACAATCTCACGAATAAAGATCCTGCCAGCCGAAGAATAGATAGTGCATTCCGGAATGAAGTGCGCAGACTTGGTCAACCTGTCCACAATCACCCAAATCGAATCGAACTTCTTCAAAGTCTGAGGGAGACCACTCATAAAATCTATAGTAATCCTCTCCCACTTCCACTCTGGAATAATCATCCGCAAAAGTACACCACCCGGCCTCTGATGCTCGTACTTACCTGCTGACAGTTGAGGCACCGAGCCACAAACCCTATTATATCCTTTTTTTTTATCCTTCTCCACCAGTAGTACTGCCTCAAATCCTGATACATCTTCGCGGCACCTGGATGGATGGAATACCACGAGCTGTAGGCCTCCTCCAATATCACCTCCCGAAGCCCATCCATATTGGGCACGCAAATCCGGCCTTGCATCCTCAATACGCCATCATCATCAATAGTCACATCCCTAGCATCATCATGCTGAACCCTGTCCTTAAGGACGAGAAAATGTGGATCATCATACTGGCACTCTCTGATGCGATCATATCAGGAAGACCGAGAAACCACACAAGCCAACACCCGACTGGGCTCCGGAATATCTAGTCTCACCAACCGATTGGCCAAAGCCTGAACGTCAGCTGCAAAGGGCCTCTCCCCAACTGGAATATATGCCAAGCTCCCCATACTAACTGCCTTTCGGCTCAAAGCATCAGCCACTACATTGGCCTTCCCTGGGTGATACAGAATGGTAATGTCATAGTCCTTAAGAAACTCTAGCCATCTCCACTGCCTCAAATTAAGGTCCTTCTGCTTGAACAGATGCTGAAGACTACGATGATCGGTGAATACCTCACAAGATACACCATACAAGTAATGCGTCCAAATCTTCAATGCATGAACTATAGTAGCCAACTCTAAATCATATACAAGGTAGTTCTTCTCGTAGGGCTTCAACTGACGAGAAGCATAAGCAATAACTCTACCCTTATGCATCAATACACATCTGATGCCAACTCTCGATGCATCACAATATACGGTATAAGAACCTGCGACTGAGGGCAAAACCAATACTGGAGCCGTGGTCAAGGCTGTCTTGAGCTTCGGAAAGCTCTCCTCGCACTCGTCTGACCATACAAATGGAGCACCCTTCTGAGTCAACTTGGTCAAGGGCGATGCAATAGAGGAAAATCCCTGAACAAACCGGCGATAATAACCTGCCAACCCAAGGAAACTACAAATCTCTGTGGCTGAGGTCGGTCTGGCCAACACTGTACCGCCTCTATCTTCTTCGGGTCGACCTGGATACCCTCGCTAGACACCACGTTCCCCAAGAAAGCTATTGAGTTGAGCCAAAACTCACACTTGGAGAACTTTGCATAGAGCTTCTCCTCCCTCAACCTCTGCAATACAACTTGCAAATGCTACGCGTGCTCCTCCTGGCTACGCGAGTACACCAGAATATCATCAATAAAAATGATAACAAATGAATCTAGATACGGCTAAAATACACTGTTCATCATGTCGAAGAGTCGCCACCTAATGATTATAGTGCATTAGGACACTTTAAGAGAGAATTTGAGATGAAGGACCAGAGTTCGGGTAAGGGATAGAAATTATCTCGCGGGGAAGGTGTTAGGCACCCCTTAAGATCCAGTAGTGTGGTTCCTGGCCATGTTACAATTGTGACTTTAAAGCAGGCAAACATACAAGGTAATTTCACATAAAAGCTGCAAATAGGTATGCATAAAGGTTAGTAGACATGATGGAATTCGAATAGATGACTCCTTAATTATTGGCAAGAATGTCTAAATGCAGAAAAATGGGATCAAGTAATGAATACCAATTGTCAAACAAGGAAGTGAATGAGGGGAAAATTTTAAAGGAAAGGGCAATGTGAAAATTAGAGGGGGGAAGTTTTAATGATTAAATAGGAATGCAGAATTTTAAGAAACTGAAAATCGACAATCTGAAAAATAATGATGTAAGGGAAAAAAGTTCCTAGGCTTGTAAAATACATGGATCATCCACATAACACCGGTAGTCAATCGTACGCATAGTGTTATCGTGTGATCATCATCTCCATGTCTACCCTTCCCCATCCCGTTAAGGTATTAAAGCGTGGAATAGTATCGTTACTTATTGCATGCTATTACCCGTCCCAATCCTATCAGTCCCAAAGGCAATTGGACTACTAGTCCTAAAGGGAGAGGGGTTTGAGGTCTTTTAGGAGTTTTCAAAGGACAAAATGCTAAGGCGTCAATCAAAACACGTAATGCAAACAAATGGGGGAACAAATAAGCAAGTAGGGCTCGAATAAGCCTCCTTAAATCATATAAAAGTCATGGAGTTTAGCATGTCTTACAAGTACTGGTTTGGTCTTAATTAAATAAAACGACGAGCGGACTGGTTCAACACATATTTTTAGACGAAAAGTCTACATTAGGCTCGCTCGAATGCAGTTGACTAAAACCGATCTGATTGATTAATTAATCCTTTTGTCTAAGTGTTGGATAGAATGACTGGTTTTAAAATAGAAAACTGATTATGGAGCAAAGCTACAGAGTAAAAGGAGTGAGAGGAGTTTCATAAAAAAAGAGTATACTATTTTGAAAAGGTTTAACAGAAAAAGAATTAAACTTCAGAAGACATGAAGGTTAATTTGAGGAAAAGGAATTACAGAAGTTTCAAAAAATTGCAAATTTGTCTAAAAAAATCCGCTATTTTAGTAAATGCTAATTTTCGAAAAAATGAATGCTATTTTGAATGAGTGGAGACGGCTCAGGTTCTAAGTTCCTATAGGTATGCTCTCTATGCGTTAACTGATTTAGATCTTTTAAACAGGAGTATTGTAGACATGGTACTATACGCAACCCTGTTGTTAGGCCTAGTTGTTTGCCTAATGATGTAATTATATGTAGCAATGCAATTTCCTATAGGCATGGTATCTAAATGCTTTATTGCAGAAATCAAGTGTCGAATCCTATAGACATGTTCTCTACGCGTCGAGTTGCACAAATCATAAATAAATCCCTATAGGCATGATTTTTACCCTTAGTGCATAAAAGTAAACCCTCTCCCCTTTTTTACTAAATCCCCAAGTTTATACAAATTATTACAGCCCAAAAGAAATAAAACTGAAATTAAAAAAAAAACATCAGGAATCATCAGCTACGTCCGAACAGCCTAATTCAGACTTAGTGTCTAATAATATGAGATTGAGCCACTTTCGAGATCAAGATTTCCAAGCCTTCTCTCATCTAGGGTGTTTCAGAGATCCAATGGATTTCAGGAACTCCAGGCAGTGGATACACCCAAGATGTTAATTAGAAAATTGAGTTGTGCAGTGTGGATGGGCCAGCCCTTATGTGTCCAAGTTCAGAGGGAGCTCAAGGGTCCTAAGGCAAGGATCACACAAGACGGGCAGAACCTAAGTTCTAAGAGCATAGTAGAAGTGCAGAACATAGTTTGAAAGAGATTTATCAAAACTGGATTGGAAATAGTAAGTGGTTAGGGTGATTTTGAAAATAATTGTAGTAGTGAAACTCAAACTACACAGAATCAGTACTCATTCAAAAGGGGCAAGGGATTATGGGATTTATTGTATAACCCCAACATGCTTGGCTTGGTCATGCACATCAATAGCTGATGCTGGCATGGACACAAACCATCCAAAGGAACACAAACACATATAGGGGATACTGGGGTTTGGGATTCATAAGGTAGCAAGTAAATAACAAATGATTGACAGAGTGCACACATAGATAAACATTAATTTACAAGGGAAAGAGAATATATTATAGCATGCTAGTAACATATCTTGACTGCAGAAACATGAGCAGAATTAGACAGGAATGACAAACTGGAGAAATTAAAGAAAACATGTTGTTGTTGAGGCTTGTAAATTAACTAGGACATACCAGTAGAGAAGCGAAGTGCAGAAAAGGTAAAGCAAACAAGAGTCCACAGTCTAGCCTTGGCTTTCAGCCGGCTAGACAAAGCAACAACACAAGTAGTAATAAAGAAAGAGAAGGTTTTAAGTGTAAGTGTGTATTTTTGAACTCAAGTTGTTCGTGTGTTTAAAGAAAATAGGGTAGGGTATTTATAGTTTTGAAAACGAGTGAAGAGCAAGGTAATAAGTAATGTTTTAAACACAAACATTAGAATCAATTAACACAAAACTCCCCTTTAATTGAGGGATTATTGTTCAAACGGATGCTAACATGGTCTAGATAAGGAAAGAAAATCAGTCTGTAAGCAGAATGGTTGTTGCCATAAAAGGAGCAGTAAAATCATACAGTAGGTGTTTAAGTCTAAGTACAAGATTGTACTTATTTTTGGAATGGGTTTAGTAAGGCCAAACAAGGAAAGAGAATCAATTAACCCTTGACAGCGAGTAAAAATTAGAATTTCATGAAAAGAAAGGTTTTGAAATCAATTATGAGTTTGAAAAATCAATCACAGAAGGGACTCAATATATAAATAAATGCACAAGTAATAGACACGTGAAGCCAAGCTATGGCAAAAGAACAACATATAGTAATAGCTCAAAAGAAAACATTCGATGCATGATAGTCAGGTTTCAGTGTTTAGCAATAGAGAAGAAGTTCAGGAGCATGCAAAGAGTCGAGTGAAAACCATAGTTGAGTTTGACAGGTAGTAAGAACTCAGAACCAAAAGAGTCACATGAAGAAAAGAGAGTTGAAGTTAAGGAATCACATTGAACAACTTCAAAGAAATCGAATAGTCCCCAAAGAAACTAGGGTTTTCGAAATCAATCGACTTTAGAGGAGATAAGCAGATAAACAAATAAACAGATTCAGAATCTCGGATAAACCCTAAAAATTAGGGTTTTTAACGTGCTAACTTAGAAAAAATAAGGTAAATCAAACGAATATTAACAAACAGACTAAGAAACTCAAGCAAAATCCCAAAAAATAGGGTTTTCAACATGCTAAATCAGATAGAAAACATCACAAGCAAAACACAGTAAAACATGTCGAGAATCAGAGAAGAGATTTAACATGACACCCTAGTTGAAGAATAAAGAGTTTTTGAAAGCAAAAATTAAAGAAACTTCGAGAAAAATGCATAGAAAGTTCACACACACATAGATCTGGAGCAGATCTAAAAATAAATCGAAAGAACCTTAGAGATTAGGGTTTCGTAAGAAACCCAGGTGATGGGAAACGCTTTGGAAACCATTAATCGGAGCAGGAGAGTCGAAGATCGAACTCGAATAGCCATATTTGGCAGGACAAAGTTTGAAGACGACTAGAGAATAGTCATCGAGCCAAGGCTTGGTCGAAACCCTTCAAGATATGGTCATAGGACCTTAGAAACGAGCACGCAGAAGCCATGAGAGGCTGGTATAGGCCTCCGATGAGCCTGAGAAGCCATGGATTAGGGTTTCAGTGAGAGGCGACGGCTAGGGTTTGAGGTGAGTTGAGAGAGGAAGGGGATTCAGAGGCGGCGGTTGAGAAGAAATGAGATAGGGTTTAGGGTCGTTTGGATTAAAAAAGGTAAGAAGCAACGGTGGCTGTTGATCTAAATGATCAACGACCGAGATTTAAAAGGGGTTATGGGCTTGGTCGGTTGAATAGGTGCTCAGGTTAGAGTGGTAATTGGGCTGGGTAATTTGGGCTCAATTTTGGGGCTGAGTTGGGTTGAATTGGGGTGCCAAATTGGCTGAAAATTGAAATACAATTGAGGCTAGATTGTAAATAGCCACTTTTTCCATTTTGTTATTTTTAATATAAAAATAGCAATAATGATTTTAATAGAAAATTAAAAGTACTGGGTAAACAAATATTATATAAATATTAATTTAAAAATATTGGGGTTACTTTTATAATTATAAAATGCTATCAATTACAAAATAGGCTATAATTACGATTATATGCTATTTAACTTTAAAAATACCAAATAAATTTGTAAAAATATGTAAAAAAATTACCTTAATTACATTTTGGTATAAATATGAGAATAAAATAAGCTATTCCTCTAAAATGATAATTTTTGGAAAATAATTACTGGATTTTGTTTTACTAAAATAGGCAATCAATTGGTTTTAAAATTAAAAGAAATGCCAAAACCTTTGGATGTGCTTATATATGCATATATATGCTATTCTGGAAATATTTTGGGTATAAAAACTTAGGGGAGAAATTGGGTATCAACAACTGCCCCTCTTTACCCGGGAAGGATGAAAGAGTTGTCGGGTAAAGATATGATGGCCAATTTTGACCGGAGGTGGTGATTTGAAAAGAATTTGACCGGGCTCCGGTTTCTGAGCTGCCTACATATCCTTGGTTTTACAGGAATCATGCTGTATGTAGTTCAAGAACCATTGACGGAACATGCCGATGGAGATTCGGAAGAGACGAACACGATCTTTAGGGGGCAAGAGGTATTTTGAAGCTTGATCGGCTGTGGGAACTGGAGCAGGATCTCTCCTGCTGAGACGGTCGTTACTAGCCGGTGTACCTACAAGTGAGCAATACGGGCGTAGATCGTGCATAAACTTAAACATGATGCAAGTTCCCGTTGGACCATGAATGCTGGGTTAGGATGACGTCCTCGGACCATGATGTCCTGGGCCATGAAGCGCAAAATAAAGGATTCGCAAGCTATGAAATGATGTTCTCGGGCTATGATAATGGTGCCTCCTAACCATGATGCTTTGAATAATGCTGTGCAGGATATAAAGTAGGTCCTCAGGCCATGGCATGGTGTTCTCGGGCTATGAAGATGATGCCTCCGAACAATGACTGTCACACCACCTTTTTACGCTAACGCACCTCGCGAGGGGGTGTAGTAAAGGGAGTTTTTCCAATTAAAGGACAATCAAAACGTGATTCGTTTATTAAGAGATTCAGAGTCGCCACTTGGTAGATTTATGGTGTCCCATGTAACCGGTTGAATCCCGAATCGAGGAAAAGATTGACTCTGCATTACAGTCTGCGAACCAGAAATCTAAGTAAGGAATTCTGTTAACCCGGGAGAAGGTGTTAGGCATTCCCGAGTTCCGTGGTTCTAGCACGGTCGCTCAACTGTCATATTCGGCTTAATTATCTGATTTTAAATACATGTTGAACCTATGTGCAAATTTTAACTCTTTACTGCTTTTATTATTATTATTATTATTTTAACAAAGAATTGCAATATTGTGAAAATGTATCTCGAACCACGTCACATCAATGTACCCGTGGTTATCGACACATTTCGACTGCGTTAAGATTTGGATTTGGGTCACATAAATGTGCACCCAAGTTTAAGAAAGTAAATTATTAAAGGCGCGCCTAAAGCGACTAGCGTATCATTATTTTGGGTAAGGCCGTGAAATTTTGCTAAACGACCCATCCCAAATTCTAAGTAATTTTACAAACACATATAGAGGGCCCCGCGGCTTATGTATTTTTGTTTGTCGAGGCTCGTCTCATTCATTATTTTAAAAAAAGAATTGCAACGTCATGAAAATGCATCTCGAACCACGTCACAATCAATATACCTGTGATTATTGACACATTTCGACTTCGTTGAGATTTGGATTTGGGTCACATAAATGTGCACCCGAGTTTAAGAAGGTAAGGTTATTAGAACCGCGCCTAAAGAGTCTAACGCGTTATTATCTTCGAGAGGGCCGCGAAATTCGCTAAACAGTCCGTCCCGAAATCTAAGAGTTTTAATATATACATTTATGAGGGCCCCGCAGTTTGTGTGTTTTATTTGGCGAGGCTCATCTCATTTATTATTTAAAGGGCCAACCTAAAAGCAACTACGATTCTCTACTTTATTTGTTTCTAACAAAGAGAAATCCTAATTTATTCACTAAGATTATCCAGAGTCGTTATAATCGGTTACATGAAATACACCCCCTGAATTTAGAAATAAGGCATCACAACTATGTCATGGGAAACGTACCCGTAGCCTGACAATTTATTTAATTAATCGTGTCCACATTCAAACAGTGACTAAAAGGGGCTAATGATTCCAAATGAAATTTAAGCAGTTCATTTTTTATAATATCGCTACCTCAAAAACAAAACAATTATTAGCGCTAAATAACCATCACATAATAATGCTGGAATCGATTTTACCTAAGACAATTACTATAACAGGTAGATTCTACCTAATCACTAATCACTAATCACAATGGAATATAGTACTACTGATAGCGTCGTAATTTGTTGGCAATCAAAACTTTGTGTAGAAGGGGAGCAACAAGGTGAGGCTTAATTATATTAGGAAATTCCCCCTTCCATCCATGTCAACTACACTCCAATTTATTAGTTATTCACATACTATCTGAATGCTCTCATGACCCACATAAGCGCGCGTTGGCACAAATTTGTAGAACAAAATATGGATTCCACTACTTTCTTATAATAATAGAAGAAATTCGAAACAAAGATCTAGCTCAAACAAATATGAAATTAACGCTGCAAATCATTAAACACCAAAAGCACGAAAACAGGCGGGGACACTTTGTTGTCAAACTGGACGAAAGGGTAAGAAAACATGTACCTCAGTTGAAGCATCTTACTTTACTAGTTTGAAACTCAACAATGAGCAGAACCGCGAACCAGCCTCGATAGGTGATAGACGAAATCAACTCGAGGTCGTTAGAGACCTATGTCGCTGCGTTCTGTTCTAGCTGTTTGGGCAGTGAAGAACGAGCAGCCACCCGTCGCTTTTATGCGTCTGAGGTATGCGTGTTTTCCCAATGAGTTCTTAGTCAAGAGCATATAGTTTCAGTTCGAACTCATGAGTTTATGAAGGCGTCGCACTCCAGTTTTTTTTTGTGTTGAGTCTAATGGTGGAGCTTTTCGAGCAGCTCGCTGGGCGAGGAGTTGGTGGTGGCCGTGCGATGGGCTGTGTGGTCGACGGACAGGTGATGGGCTGGCTGGTGGTCGTTTGGGGCGGTGAGGGGCTGGCTGGTGGTGGCTGTTGCCGCTGGTTCGACGTAGGGGTGGTGATGACGAAGTGGACTGGTGGACGACGTGGGTGGTCGACGGGGCTGGTGGCCGACGAGCTGGGGATGACAACGACGGGAGTCTCTTCGCTGGTGTTGGAATGTTTTTGTTACCTTCCTTCAAGAAGCAAGAATGGATGCTAGGTGTTTTTCTTTTTCTAGGGTTTTGGTAGTCTTCTTCATGAAGAAGAAGAAGATGATGAGAGGTCTTAGATCCTAAGTGTTCAAAAATGTGTATCCCCCCCTTATGTGTCAGCTAAATGTAGTGTGTGTATATGTGAGAGAGTGGGGTGCAAAGTGTGGGTTAGGGGTTCAAGGTGTGTATCTTGTGTTGTGTGCATGTCCCCCACGTGTGGTGGGCTCGGATTATTATGGGCTAGGTCCGAAAATTAGGCCTAAAAATGGGTCGTTTGAACCCGAATATTATTCTTTGCCCGGACCCGAGAATAAAAATACGATATTATTTAATTAATCCTATGTAAACAAAATAACTATAAAAAATAAGACTGACAATTAAAACAAAACTATGTTTTTGTAATTTTCATTTTTATATAAAGAAAAAAATATAAAGTACTATTTTTCTATTTTTTAAAGATTAAAATGACTATAAAACATTAATGAAACTATTTTTTTATTTTTCAAAATTATATAAAGATAAAAGATAAGGTATTATTTTTGTATTTTTTTAAATTTATGAGAACTACATAAACTAAAATTTATATATCCTTTTTTTTAATTATTTTTATTTTTGTGACGAAAATAAAGTAAAGAGTCAAAAATAGCTGAAATAGCTATATTAAGGCTATATTAAATATTTTATGCTAAAAATATAAAAAATCGTGGGGAGGGTAAAAAAATCACACGTCTACAACTGCCCCTCTTTGACTGGAAACACAAAGAGTTTTCAGACAAAGAACGACTAGACATGTATTTTGACTCGACCCTTATTTGGGGAGACTAAAACTAAAGGAAAGGAAGAGAATGTGACCGAGCCCTGGTATTTGATCTTCCTACATATCCTTGGCTATAAAGGAATCAGGCCACGTGTAGTTCGGAAGTGAGCGAGATGATGGAGTATACCGAGGTGATGAGTCGATCGAGGTGCCATTCCGTCGAGGTTCCAGTCTGTGGTCCTGCCATTACATCAAAATCAAAATTTGAAAAGGCAAACTAAGCACATCAGCTACTAGTTACAAGGTTCCTATCTATGAGTCTTCTGAAGCTTGATCTCGAGTCTTGAATGGTGCTTCATGCAGACTCTGATCTGAACATTGATACTTGCTAGTTGTAAGTACTAGTTCATCCTTTTCGGCTTTCTGGATCAGGATTAGGTATGCAGTTCTTGTGACCCCGGCCATGGCTTGAGCCGACCACATATTTTCTCCACTTCTGCATTTGGATTAATTTCTTGCCTTTCTCTTTTTTTTTCTTTTTTTTCTTTATTGTGACTAACTTTTGTTGACTCGAACTTGAACTGATTACTTCCTTCTGGCTTCTGAATTTGGATTTATGCTGGGAATTTTTTGTTGTAACCTTTCGCTCTCCTGGCGGGCTGCTGACTTCCACACTTGAAATGTAAAAACTGGAATGTATTCCCTTGTTCTCCAGGTGGGCACCTGATTGCTGAACTTGAAATGTATTCCCTTGTTCTCCAGGTGGGCACCTGACCTCAACTGTAATTTAACACTTCAATTAAAACTTAAAACAACGCATTTCCATTCTTTAGGGGGGAGGGCACTTGACCTCAACTGTAATTTAAAAACTTTAAAAACTTAAAATAACGCCTTTTCGTTCTTCAGGGGGGGTACCTGACCTCAATTGTAATTTTAAAAACTTCAATCAAAACTTAAAGCAACGCCTTTCCGTTCTTCAGGGGGTACCTGACCTCAACTATAATTTTAAAAACTTTAATTAAAATTTAAGAAAAACAACGCCTTTCTGTTTTTCAGGGAGGCACCTGACTTCAAAACTTGAAATTTAAAGACTGAAATGTATTTCCATCTTAGGTGAAAAAATTCAACAGACTAAGATTTTGACTCTAAGAGATAATTCATCAGACTAGGTCTAAATTTATGTGATCTCAGGAGAAAGATTTATCAAACTGAGATTTTGACGCTAGGAGATAATTCAGCAGACTAGGTCTAAATTTATGTGATCTCAAGAGGAAGATTCATCAGACTGAGATTTTGATATCTTAGGAGAAAAATTCATCAGACTAAGATTTTGATGCTAGGAGATAATTCATCAGACTAGGTCTAAATTTATGTGATCTTAGGAGAAAGATTCATCAGACTAAGATTTTGACGCTAGGAGATAATTCCTCAGACTAGGTCTAAATTTATGTGATCTCAGGAGAAAGATTCATCAGACTGAGATTTTGATATCTTAGGAGAAAGATTCATCAGACTAAGATTTTGACGCTAGGAGATAATTCATCAGACTAGGTCTAAATTTATGTGATATCAGGAGAAAGATTAATCAGACTGAGATTTTGATATCTTAGGAGAAAAATTCATCAGACTAAGATTTTGACGCTAGGAGATAATTCATTAGACTAGGTCTAAATTTATGTGATCTCAGGAGAAAGATTCATCAGACTGAGATTCTGACGCTAGGAGATAATTCATCAGACTAGGTCTATTTTTGTTGTCTTACTTAAAACCTTCCAATTGTTGATTCCTACTTCTTGTTGTTTTTATCTGAAACCTTCTACTTGTTATCTTATCTGTAACTTTCCAACTATTGCTTTCAATTTTTCAATTCTTGCCTTCCCCTTTTGTTATCTATCTGGGTCTTTCCGGCTGTTGCCTTTACTTCTTTGTTGTTATCTTTTCTAAGTCTTTCCAACTAAAATTCTTATTAACTTGAAAAAATTCATCAGACTAAGATGTTTATCATCTTAGGAGAAACAATTCATCAGACTAAGATGTTTTTCATCTTAGGAGAAACAATTCATCAGACTAAGATTCTTTCATCTTAGGAGAAACAATTCATCAGACTAAGATTTTTTCATTTTAGGAGAAACAATTCATCAGACTAAGATTTTTAATCTTAGGAGAAACAATTCATCAGACTAATATTTTTTAATCTTAGAAGAAACAATTCATCAGACTAAGATTTTTCTTAGGAGAAACAATTCATCAGACTAAAATTTTTAAATCTTAGGAGAAAAAATTCATCAGACTAAGAATTTTCATCTTAGGAGAAAATTTGCACTGCTTTGTTCCTGTTACATACAGTCAGTTTTTGAAAATGATGGTCGGTTGTGACCTTCTTGCTGGGGATGATTTCATCCTTCCCTTAACACTTTGTGTTATCTTCTTTCTTCCTCAAATGGGTACCTGACTTCAAAAAACTAAAAAGGTAACGCCTCCGTTCTACGGGCGGGCTCCCGACTACAACAACTTAAAAGATAACGCCTCCGTTCTACGGGCGGGCTCCCGACTACAACAACTTAAAAGATAACGCCTCCGTTCTACGGGCGGGCTCCCGACTTCAACAGCTTAACTTATATGCATTCTATTACTATTGTCCTTCTTTACCTCCTAAACCATTTCCTCCTACTTGGAGTATCTTCTTTTAGAACTGCTTCCCTAAAAACTCATGTTTTCTTCCCTCGAAATTGTTGGGGGTAATATTGCTGGGGAATTAATTACTTACTTGCTGGGGATAATACTGCTGGGAGGAATCTTTTTCTTTTTTCCTTTTTTTTCAAAATTACTTTCTTTTATTTTCTCTCAACATTGCTGGGGATAAAGGTGTTATCAGCTGGGGATAATGTTGTTGAGGATAACGCTGCTGGGGGGGATTTTATTCCTTCAAAATCGGTGCTTCGCTCTTCTGGAAGCTGCTGGGGATGACACTGGCTTTTGCTCTTTCTGAACACCAGTTTCGTCCCTTTGTTCTGTCCACTGGGGGTACAACTCCTTTCATTAAAATTTGTTATTTTCTTTCTTTCAACACCGTTGGGATAATACTGGTTCAAACACCAATTCCCTTAAAACTGGTATTATCTTTCTTCTTCCCCAAGTAGATACCTGACTTTCAGAAAAATTTCCAAATGAAAGAAAAATTTTCTGCCCTAGTTTGATAATCTTCCCCGTGGCATGCCTTTCCATCAATGCCATTTCCCTTTTCCTGTTTTAAATCAAAGAAAACTTATTAGTTTAAAATGCGGTGGTTGGTTGTGGTGCTCCTGCTGGGGATGGTTCTCCTTATCTCCTTCCCTGATCTGCGTTTCATTACACTTTCAAAACTTGCTGGGGAGGATGTTATTTGCTGGTCCTAACATGACTTGCCCTACCTTGCGTCGTCTTTCCTACCTTCTTGACGACTCCTTATTCACAAGCCTTTCACCGTTATTTCCAGTCTTCTTATTGGAATCCCCATATTCATATGACAGTGACTTTGCTTGAGGGTCTTGCATGTTTTACCGATGAACTACTTTCTTCGTTCAATCGTGTCACTGAAAATACCTTTTCTGCTGGGGATATCCTTCTTGATACTGGTCAATCCCTTTGCCAATCTCTTCTTGCTAGGGATATCCTTCTTGACACTGGCCTTGCGCTTGTTCCTTCCCGACTCATACCACTCGAATGCACTAGTCAGATATCGTCTTGCATAATTGGAAAGCTGATGGCAGATTCTGAAGTCATTTCTCACAAACAGACTCTATTGGGGAATTTTTGATGAAAGTAGAAAGATAAAAGGAACAAAATAAAATACAAAGGAAGATGATGACTCTCTAAAAAGAAAAACTATAAAATAAAAACCTATCAAATGCGGATACTAACTCTAATGGCCATTACATGCATATATAGCCTATCTTCCGTCGTTAATCGCCTTTCACAATATCTATCTGGTGATTTCCATCTGATTCTCACCCTTTATTCGACATGTAGTGCCCGAAGGGTTTTTACTATCAAGCCTCTCTCATTTTGGTTTTTCTCTCAGCTTCCATCTCCTTATGGTTCCCGTGAAGGTTTTCACCGATAAGACTCTCTCATTTGTATTACCTTTTCAGCTGGGGATTGGAGTGTTACTGATAAGACTCTCTCATATTTCTTTTCTGCTGGGATCAGAGTCTTTTCTGCTGGAGATTAGAGTGTTATGTTCACCGGTAAGACTCTCTCATTTGTCTGACTTGGCATCTTTTGAAGACTGATCGGAAGGTCTTTCTTTGGACCGTAATGTGGGATTTGGGATAGGCTAGAAAGAAAGGGCATTTAAAGGCTCAAAAACAAAATAATTTGGGTTCAAAATTTACAACCTTCGTAATTAGATTATTTTATAATAAACACAATTTTTTGCCCCAGTTTCTTGCTTGGGGATTTTGATTGATTTTTTTCTTTTTCCAAAACTATGACCGAGCCGTAAAGCGCCTACGTATCCTCTTTGAGGAATCAGGTCAAACGTAGTTCCCAATTCCTCGTTGATCTAGTTTTCTCTTCCTTTTTTTTTCACTTATCATTTTTTCTTTTCTTCTTCTCCCTTTTTTCTTTTTGTTGTTTTGTTGTTTTTTTTTCTCTTTTTTTTGTTTTTTTGTTTGTGTTTCTAGTCTTTGCTACTGATTCCGAATGAGGGGTATAAAATAAATCGAATAAGGCTCAAAGTGTGAACGAACGATAAGGTGTTTAGATAGCAAAATAAAATGCCTCCGTCATTCCAATCTTCAAAACATACCAAGTGCAAACAACACGATTAACATTCACCATATTTTTAAAGCACCGTTGGGCAACACTCTCATTTTCATTACCACCAGCGACCCCCATGTCAACATGGCCAACTTGTCTTTAACGGTATTCTTTTTACTTGCCCCAATTTCACATGACTCGGGCTCCAAATTAATCTCAAACTGTTCTTATTTCCTTTAAATGCCCCGATCATCTTTCAATTGCTTCATGATTAACTTTTAAGATTAGGCCCCAATTATGTTCGCATGTCATGTCACTAGAGTTGACGGAAAAAAGAACTATAGAAAGGAGAGAACTAAACAACAGAAAATGTCTAGAAATAATGGAAAACAAGAGAATTGCATTAGACAGACTAGGAAAGAGTTGGTACAACAAAACAAGCACAATAAACTGGGGTACAACCCTTGGAACAAACATAGACAATACTAAATGAGGTATCACGACCAACAAAAAACTGGACAAATTTTTAATGACCCGACCAATCGTTTTGAGTACCAGCGCTCTGTTCAGAAGTCGGAGCCCATGAGCAGCTTCATTTCGGGTATTATGACTTGTTCGCATGGTCGGAATTTAAATTCAGGAAGATCGGAGTTAAATTTAGATGAAAATTCTCATTTGAAAAGCTTAAAGTAAAAGAATGAACTAGGATTGGATTTTTGAGTAAACGACCTTAGAATCAGGATCTGAAGGTTCCAGCAGGTTCACATGATGATTTTGGACTTGGGTGTATGCCCGGTTCGGGTTCTAGATAACCCGGGAGCATTTTGGCGCCTATTGTGGAAGTTAACATTTTAAAAGAAATTTCATAAGTTTGGCTTGAAGAGCATTTCAGTGTTATCGATGTCCGTTTGGAATTCTGAGACTGTGAATAGCTCCGTATAGTGATTCTGGAGTTTGGGGCGCGATCGGAAGTGAATTCGGAGGTCCGTAGACCATTTTGAAGCCATTTGGCTAAAGATAGAAATTTGAAGGTTTGAAGAGTTTGACCCGGGAGTTGACTTTTTGATATCGGGGTTGGAATCAAATTCCGAAAGTTGGAGTAGGTTCGTAATGTCAAATATGACCTGTGTGCAAAATTTGAGGTCAATCGGATGTGATTTGATAGGTTTAAACATCGGAAATAGAAGTTAGAAATTTTAAAGTTCATAAACTTGAATTTGGGGTGTAATTCGTGATTTTAGCGTTGTTTGATGTGATTTGAAGCCTCGAGCAAGTCCGGAATGTGTTTTGGGATTGGTTGGTATGTTTGGTTGGGGTCCCGGGGGCCTCGGGTGGATTCCGGGTGGTTAGCGGATCAAAAATGGAATTTTGAAGAGGGCTGAAGGACCTAGTTGCTGGTATTTTCGCTTCTGCGGTTGGTGACCACAGAAGCGGTACCGCAGAAGCGAGTAGGGAGCCGCAGATGCGGATTTTGGTCCAAGGCTTGAGGACCGCAGATGCGGTCTAATTTCCGCAGAAGCGGAACCGCATATGCGGAAGGGGCATCACAGAAGCGGATTTGAGGGCCCTGGGGAAGGACCACAGATGCGGTCAAGGCTCCGCAAAAGCGGAACTGCATCTGCGGTGATGCGATCGCAGAAGCGGAATGGGGGCTTAGCCAGGGAAGCCGCACAAGCGACCTTATGACCGCAAAAGCGGAGCCGCTTAAGCGGCTATATTTCCGCAAAAGCGGAAATTACAGAAGGCAGAGGGGTCATTTTAAAGTCGGATTTTTGGTTCATTTCTCTCATTTTCCTCACTTCATTGGCGATTTTGGAGGGTTCAAAGGAAGGTCTTCATCATCTATGTTGAGGTAAGTCATCCCCATTACTTTTGAGTTAAATACATTGATTATGTATGAGATTAAGAATGGAAATTTGTGTAAATATTGGGGTTTTGGTCGAAAATCTAGAAAATTATAAAACTTGGATTTTAGCCACGATTTTGAGTATGGAATTAGGAGAAAATCATATATTTG